>JBAMJV010006775.1:0-138176 GCA_037951105.1 Echinarachnius parma | reverse complement strand
AGACAAAATAGTGTAATACTTCGAAAGATTTGATCAAAAAGTGCTTGGTCAAATAATTGTTTACAAGGCTGTACATCAGAGTATACATACGTATATGATTTGTTTGTATCTGAAAACGTATGTTAAGACACGTATTTCAACTTTATATCTTGTCTAGAAGCGAATTCATACAAAATATGATGTTATGGCGGCCATTTTGAAACCTATAATGGCTGTCATCTTAGATCAGGATACTTACTTGACTTAAAACATCTCGGTATACGTCAAAATGATTTCCTTGTACCCAAACACATATGTTTGGACACTTATTTGAACTTTCTAATCTGTCTAGAAGCAAAGTTATGGAATAATCACTTTACAACGGCGGCCATTTTGTATTGTTTAATGGCCGCCATCTTGGATTAGACGTTTCCTTGAACTTGAAACCTTCATACGATCGTTTTAAAAGATTGTTCGTATCTGAAAACATATATTTACACACTTTAATGAACTTTCCAACTTGTCTATAAGGGACCAAGTGGAAGAAAATTAAAAATTTCGGCCATTTTGGACGCCATCTTGGATTCTGCCAAACCCTCAAATTGGATTATAGGGGACCTAAAGTGTGTTATTCTTCACACATTTATGGACCTATCTTGAGAATTGTGGCTAGTTCAGAAAAATATCAGGGCTTTACATAACTATTTTGCCGAGCTATTGCACCACAATGGAATCTATTCTTTCTCCAAGAGGCATGTAACATAAAATGAAGAATCAAGAAGTATGCATTGGTTTCTAGGGGAAATGTATGTTGCTAGGAAACATAACTTGATTGATATTTACTTCAAATTCATGTTTGCCGACCAGGCAGCAGTTTGACTTTCCATTTACCGTGATTTCATCAAAGGAAAACAAATCGTTATGTCTACAATGGTTGCATCATTTGTAAATAAGTAATTTTTAAAATTCCAGTTTGATATCTTGTCACAGGGGGCGTGGTCTATTCAGCACTGGTTTCCATGGTGATTATTCAAGTTGCGGCAATTTAAGTTGCCATTTTCAATAACTTCAGACAATTCCCTTAAAAATGAGGTTTGTTGATGCTTTAATCCATCCGGGTACATTACAATCCAAAATGTTGGCTCTCGCCTGTCACTTATTGCGCATTTAACACACTTTGCAGCATTCACATCAAACTAGTTGCCATAGCAACGGTTTATCAATTTAGCCTTAAATGGTGTATATGGATTCCTGGAACTCATGCCTTCCGAGGAAATCATATTCAGCCATATAAACCGCACGAGTAATGAGAAATGTGAGTTTCCATGAATTACATACAAATATCAATGCAATTAGAAGTTAGGATTATGTCACTGACCTTGAGTTGACCCCTAATGACCTCTAATGACCCTAGCAATAATGTTTCGTACTTGATATTCTAGAATCTGATAGCTGGTACAACACTCCTTAGTTCCAGAAAAAAATCATAAACCTATGATGACTGGATATCAAAATGTTTTATTTTTTGTCGACATTTCATTTTTCAGTGGAATCCACCGTTTCTGCGGGGTGTATTTGACCATGTGTCACAACAACGGCGTTGCCATGGTAACGTGCAACTTCTTGGGGTCGAAAATTCTAGTTTCGGATAGTTGAGATTTGTACCTTTACAATGATACCAGAAATAATTGGCCGTCCGAGGGGTGCAGCCAAATCGATTTTTTTCGGCCTCGGCTCATGGACTAATAGTAGCTCGTGCTGGTATTCTCCAAAGGGAGTTGAGATGGTTCGCAAGATAATTGTGCAAGTTTGAACTGTGGCCTATAGCGGTAGAGCGTCTCATTGCACGGAATGCATAGGAATCAATTATACCAACGAATTCAAACTTTGGTTCTTACTGCCTTCTATTCGGTTGGTATTTTATGCAAGTATCTACTAGTACTAGACTAGAAGACAAGCCCCCTTCTTTAAGGCGGCCACTAATGCCTTCTAGACGTGTGACCTCGGGGGCTTGCCGTATCATGGTTATGTGCCTACGTAGGTACGGGGGAGCCTTTAAAGGTTGTTTGGATGAGTAAATCAGACGCGCGGCGCCATCTTGCGAACGCCATGCGCACGCTGCGTATTACCAAAGACTATAGCATTTCCATTAAGCGTCTTTGGTATCAAACGCAAACTTGCTCTGTGTTAATAAATGTAGTGCGCACAAACCATAGAGTATGGCACAATTAGCCTAGATACGAAATATTCGGAACGCTGTCTACATCCCAACACGTGCATCTGAATGTTTAACTTCGCAAGTCAAGTTTACTTTGTTAAGTTATTTTATGGTGGATACTATTCATGTACATTAGGCATTTGAAGTGTATGGTAATACGTGAATATGGAATGGCAAACAGATTTTGATACGATTTTACCAAGTGGCTTCGAGAAAAACTTGAATACTAAACGTTTAACTTATATATTGATTATTTTTCTGAAGTTGAAACAAATATACAATTTGTCGGAATTCTACTTCCTATTTTTAGTATTACCCATCTTCCAGAAGTATAAGTATAGTTTGCCATCTTAGATTACCATTCGTTTATATTGATTATACGTCGTAACCAGCAAGCTAAACCAAGAACTCTCCTTAAAGGTACTTCAGATTCGTCAAATCAGATGCGCGGCGCCATCTTAAGTACACGTTGCGCACGGTGCGTGATGCACGTTAGCTCAGTGTCATGCGGTGCGCGCAAACTGGCCCAGTTCAAAATGGCGACCCGCTGTGTAGCATCCCCACGCTTGATGCCCTTTAATTGTAAAGAAAAATACAGTTATATGATTCTATTTGTTTCGATTCAGCTGCCCGAATTAGACATATTTATTTTCATCCCGTCAATAATTAGTTACTTTTCTTTTAAGAGTTAATCATCGGGCTTATGAAGCCATCTGTTGAAGTATGATTGCATATATAGAAAATAAAATGTAAATAATAAATTAGTTCAGCTGTGGTGATTCTGTTTTTAGATAAGAGCGTCGATCTACGTCACTCAGTTTTTTAAGGCATCGATTTTTTTTAAATGCAAGAGTAACTGAACATATTTTCCTCAAAATTACCTTAAAGGTAATACCAATCCGAATCACCTGTAAAGATCCAAAGTCGTTTAATATCATATCTTTAAAGGTGGCATTATGACGCACACAACTATACGTTCCCTTATATAATATAAGTAGCACATATTAAACAATCAGATATTTTACAAAAGTTTAACTATCGTATAATTTGATTTGGATATTGAATTCATGCTGCTTAGATTGGTGTTTTATTAAATACAAAAGTTTGCTTGCGAATTCGATAATTGGAAACAAATAAACGGTTTTGGGAAGACTTATGATTTTATTTATTTGAATTACTTTTAACGATTCGTTATCTTAATTTAATACAATCACACGACGTTATACTACTCAACATCCTTCTAGCTAGGTAATATTAATGATATATACATTTATTCTGACAAAGAAGTTATACACGCTTGCAGGCAGTGGCGTAGCGTGGTCGGACTAATTGGGGGGGGGGGGGGGGGGGGGCACACCTTGTTTGTTAAAAAAATGTCCCCTTATGTTTCCTATTGTGTTTTTTTTCTTCAAATAATTGGGGGGGGGGGGCACGTGCCCCACATGCCCCCCCCCCCCCCCCCCCCCCCGTCGCTACGCCACTGCTGCTTGCAAGTACATGTATAATGCAAACAAAAGTGAGAAAAGGAAGAAAAAAACAGAAGAAGAAAAAAAAAGGTTAAAAATAGGTGAAGAAAAGGTGAGCAAAACGATCATGCTTATGAGTAGCAATGATGTGTGATAAATACATGTATAAGATTATACTGTCAGATATGTACCTATGTAGCCTGTAGCCTGTAGCCTAGGTATAATCAAATATCATGTACAGACTGAGGCAGTACCAGTGTGGTCCGACTAATTTTGTTTGGAGGGAGGGCGGTGGGCTCGCTCTTCGTATTTTGTTTCTCGAATTTGTACCCTTATGTTTGATTGGTTCTTGACAAATTATTTGAGGGGGGCACGTGCTACCCCTCTCTTTGCCCTCCGTAGCTTCGCCAATGGGGTGAGGAGAAACGAGGAACAAGAAGATAACAAACATTATATTCCTCATACTAAGAATTTTGCTCTACGATTGGTCAAAAGTTAATCACGTGATGAAACATAGTTTCGCCCATCATTAATGGGAGAAGAAAAGTTCGTTACACTGTGTACTATCTTGGGTGAAAGTGCGTTGCACTCACTACTATCTTGTGGAAAGTGCGTTGCACTGTGTACTATCTCAATTGTTCGCGCGTTAGTGCGCAGAAAGGTAGCGCGCTGGTGCGCAACGTTTACGCGCGGCTACGCTTAATAGACAATGGTATAAGCGTCTTTGACTTTTAATCATAAATTTTGTTCATGTGCAGGATTGACGAAATTAAAATAAAAGACTCGATCAATTGCTCAATATTCCAAACATTTTAGCCCTTTGTGTTAGTTATAGGTCGTTTTTGATCAAAATAATTGATGTGGAATATAAAGCAAATAATCACCTTTTGGTTTCAGGCGATGGCAAACTATCACTTCCTCGGCGATCTGAATGTATACGCTATCTTTCCTCAGCTTCGCTTCGGAAAGATAGCTACATCCAGATCGCCTGTCGATATTAATTCTAAAAAGCGATAGGGGTAGACATCATTTGATTTATTTGAATTAGCGTTGACACTTCCATGACTTCGTTATCAATTACGCCTCGTTATCTTATAGATAATATAGATATCTTTCTAGCAAGGTTTCAAATGCTCTATAATTATGCTGTCAAGCCTCTTTCACTGCATATAGTATAATGAGTTATTATATAACAAGTTGGAAGAACAAAATTGAATTTAAAAGGTGACCAAAATAATAGGGCACCCCGTAAGCTTATATCAATACCCCGAGGACGTATATCTTACATCCATTTATTTCTGTAATATATATACAAACCCGCAATTTGTTATAAATATTTGCAATTCAAATCACTGTACATTGCTGAAATCGAATTATTCTTGATCGTATAACATGGTTTGAATTACGAAAAATCTAGGGTTCAAGAATGTATGTACGATTGTATTCAATTTGACCTTGGAATTAGAAAAGGACGACTGAATTTCGGTTCAGTTCGACTGAAGTTCTGTTGATAGAGGTGGATCATTTTGTTTACCACGCGTATAAAGTTCAGGTGAGGACCAAATGTGTCTTTTTAACTTATCATTTCAATTTAATGTTCAGCGTAGTTTAATATGTAAACGCATATGTAATACTAATACATGTTATAATAATAGTAATAATAATAATATAATTAAACTTCCCTTCTCACCCTACCCGATATGTACCTACATAGTTGCCGTCAACTATGTTCTATTACACAAATTCAACAACTTGTTGAAAATTTTCTACAACCGCTGTTTAACATATGAACCATCCAATTCTTGTTGAAAACATTCAACAACCCCAGTTGTTTAAAGTTTACACAACTGTTGTTTTAAATTTTTCTACATCCGTTGTTTAGAATAAATTTTAAACAACCCTGTTGTTGAAATAGCAAATACAAAAATGATTGTACTATAAAACGGCAAAGTCGGAATCGAACCGGAGACCTTTGGGTTATAAGACTAACACGCTACCTCGTCGCTATCTCGTTTCGCTTGGTTTGCAGTGGGACAAAAAGGGTTTTGTCGCGATGATTTCGCGGTCGAAACTATCACGTGATTTAACACGTATAATCAACGCTTGAACAATGGCCGCTTTACACAACCCTTCTTTCTACAACTAATCATGCTACACTTAAGGTTGTATAAAAAGATTCAACAACCATTTTTACACAGCGTTTTTTACACAGCGTTTTAACAGTGTAGAATATGTTGTACGTTCTTTTATGGCGTATAATCATATATTTACCAACACTATTTTGTTGCATGTTGTTGCCTTTTATTGTAACTGTTTTGCTCATACTTCAATACGCATAAAGTAATTAATGAAGATATTTGTGGATGATTTTTATCCACTGTGCATTTTTGTTTGTTTTCGCCATTTATTATTAATTGCCGTATTGTTTTGATTTCGCTAAGCCAATTAATGGATGGCAAACGTCTGCATTATCTTGAAACGGGCAGTCAAACGAATATGAATGTTAAATGACCTTACGTGACCTTTATCATTAGGATCATTATACACACGTAGATAAATCACTAGAAAACGCTTTATATTATATACTAGTCTTTATCGTATATTTTGGGGAAAATACAACTGCTTTTTATAGCTATGTCATTAGTTTGTCGCATTTTTACTTCCAGATTTAACTTTTCATTTGTTTACGCAAATTATAGTTACCTTGTGTGAATCGACCAAACTCACTTGCATTTGTAGTGGTTCTTTAATGCATTATCTGTTCTTGCCCTTCCCTATTACTAATCAGCCTTTTTTCAAATTTTATCTTTGATAAAATGAATCAATGATTTAATTTGAAAAAAATCATAGGGATCATTTGAACTATGTCCAACTGCTTATAACAATGAGACAGCAAATAAGACTTTGCATGTTCGCTCATTTAACATGAAATTGTCTCGCATCATTCATCAGATCACAGAAATACACATTTTATCAACCCTTTCTTTGTCAGTTTAAGCATAATTACGTCAACATACTACTATTGTGTAGATCCCTTCCAGAATATGAGGTCTACAATTACGTATGTTGTTTGAAAGTCCCTGCTTTATTCTAATCTAGCGGGTATTTGCCACTTTATTATTTTGTTAATGTTATAGTTAGCGAAGAAGCCATAAGTGAGCATGCCTTTCTACCCTTGTTAATCCGCACGTTCATGACGTGTAGACATCTGACATTAATAATTGACGCACTTGTTTGAAATTTTAATTTCGTTTTAGTCCTAAAGGTTATCATCGAGAAGATTCAATCGAACTAACTTTATTTTGTTACAGATGTAACTATATTTTTTAATCAATAATGTGGAGAACGTGTTGTAGAAGAATTTTATTCAGTCAGAAACTGCCGCAAAACCATATTATTGCATACTTTCCCCAAGCTGTCGCTAGAGGATGCTATATACATCGCGGGTCGCCATTTTGAACGTGGCTAGTTTCTGCGAAACTTCATCACACTAATATAATATAAGCCGTTTCATTGCTACTTTCCCCAAACTGTGCTGGCTGTAAAACGCCAAGAGACAGTAGAATCTAGGCTTCTTTGATGACAAAGGCCCGTATTCACAAAGGAGGTTTGTACAAACCCCGGTTCAAACCGTGGTTTACATCTATGGAATGACAATTGTAAACTGATGGAGAGAGAATGTGTACCATCAACATTGTTAACAAGTAAGGAATTTACATTCTCTCTCCATCAGTTTACAATTGGCATTCCATAGATGTAAACCGCGGTTTGAACCGGGGTTTGTACAAACCTCCTTTGTGAATACGGGCCAATGAGTCAGTGTATAATACGCACCGTGCGCAAGGAGTTCGCAAGATGACACCGCGCATTTTGATTTACGATTCCTATCTAGAACAAAATCAAGAAAAACATCAAAGTTAATAAATACTCCGTGAAAATATTTGTTATTTTCACGGAGTATTTATTAACTTGTTTTCCTTGATTTTTCGACTCCAAGCAGAACTTTTACACATAATGAACATTCTACCTTTAAAGAAGCCGTATAATATAAGTCATTGCTGTCACGCTCCTAAGTGGTTGGAACCTATTGCAACCCTGGGAAAGGCGCGGCGAGTCCGGGCAGACCCCGCGGACATTAGCAGTGATCATTTACGCGCAATGATAGCATCAATGTGAGGTTGTGATGAGAGAGAAAAGGGCTGGGTGGCGATACTAAAGGTGGTATCTCACCGGCCTGGAGACTAGTTGGCGACCTGTTGGCGACTGAGTCTCCTCTGTTTGCGGAGACGTCTCCGCGACGTCGCCGCGACGTCTCCTGGAGACTAGCCGGGTCGCCGGGGAGTCGCGGGGAACATGGGCGTAGATACTTACGTAATACCTATTCATCAGGGGGAATGAATGAATAGATCTTCCCCCTTGTTGAATAAGTATCAATGACAGATCTACGCCCATTGTGCCGGGGAAATCAAACGTGTCTGATTTTTTTGGAGACTTTTTCCAGTCTCCAGCAGGTCTCGGAGACGTCTCCGCGACGTCTCCTGGAGACTAGCCGGGTCTCCGGGGAGTCGCGGAGAAATCAAACATGATCGATTTTTCTTGGAGACTTTTTTCAGTCTCCAGCAGGTCTCGGCGACGTCTCCGCGACGTCTCCGAAACCTACTGGAGACCAAGGCGACTGAGAGGAGATGTTGCGGCGACGTCTCCGCGACTTTGCTTGACGGTGCTTGACCCACTTTAGAGACCACGTGACTGAGGTCTGTATCATCTAGTTGTAGATTTCGATATATATAGACAGGCAGAAGTCGCGGCGACGTCGCCGCAACCTTGTGGAGACTCGAGTCGCCAACAGGTCGCCAACTAGTTTCCAGGGCGGTGAGATACCACCTTAAGGTTCCGAATCTCACATTAACAGCTTGTCATGCTTTGGGATTTAAAGGACGGCACGAACCTGCCCGAACATTCGAAACTACTCTAGTATAGTTTGTGCGCACTATTCATCACACTGGGCCAGTGTGCGTTTTGTACCATTCACAAGGCTTTCGCAAGATGATGGCACTGCGCGTATTACTTGCGAATCCGACCTACCGTTAAAGTGACAGGGTTGTCGTTTTTGACTGGGCGCTTTTCATGGAGCTCAAAATGAATTTCTATAATATAATAAACCACGTGCTCATAATAATTATTACGCTTTATACATTATTACGCCAGAAAATTATGTGAGTGGCACTCTCACGTGCGATGACTCCTGGTTCATTGACGCGAATGCACAGCGCTGATGGGGAATGCGCATGCCCGAATTTGACGAAAAGGGCTCGTTGCAGAATGAGTTGCAATTGATTGTAAAGTTTCAAATAATTGCAAGTTAGACGATAAGGAGGAATTGAACCAATCAGATTTGTGCATTTAGTAATATGTTCTGACTTTTTAATCATTGTAACTCTTTCTGCAACGGTGCCCAAATCACTTTAAAATTAATGAAGCCGTATAATATGCTGACTCGCTGTAGTCACGTTCGAAAGTGTTGTTGGACGTGACTTTTCTCTACCCTGGGAAAAATGCGGCGAGACCAGTCCGTATTCACGAGCACTGATCAGTGCTCTTATATAAAAATTGATGCCGCGTTTAATATAGTTCCTGATCTTGTTATATTCTATTCCTCTCACACCACGGTTAGGGGTCCTCTATGCAAACCATTTATCTCACCGATGACTCCCCAAAGTCCTCTTGAAGGGGCAAGTCGTCTAAATAGTGCGAAAGCGCCCGATTTCTAGGCCAGGAGTCGTCGCAAAGGCAGAGAGGGAGGGGGTGGGGGAAGGTTGAGATTGAGAGGAGGCAAAAAGGAGATGAGAAGAAAAGAAAGAGGGCAATGGAGAACGAAAGAAAAGAGAGAGGGAAAGATAGATAAGAGATAAATAAGAGATAATATGAACGAAGAGAACAACCAAGTACAGGGAGAGAGATTAATAATTATAAAGTTAAAGGGATAGTTGAGTTCTGGTAAGGAGAGTACAGTTTTAGTGAAACTGAATTTTAGTAACCAAAACCTGCATCATTACATTACAAACTAATAGTTATAACTAGAAAGGAACACAAAATTACAAATGACGTAGTAAAGATCATGTTATCATTCAAAAAGAGCCGTTAAAACGTAAGAGGGCGCTCTCTAAACACTCATCGGTTTCAACCATTTTGAATAAAATATTGTGCATGTGATGCTTTGTTGAAATAGTGATTAGATAGAGAAATAACCAACAACTATTTAAATACCTATTTTGTAACTTTTTTGAAAAGAGGAAGCATTTTTTTGAATTTTTAACGGCTGGTTCAAAATTCTCTAATAAACCCGGGGCCCGGGTTTATTACAAATTGTTATATTTATGGATATTTCAGCCGTTTCTGAACCGATTTTGATCAAACAAAGATGATTTTATTGTTTAAATATTATGCTCTTTCAAATTTTACACTCAGTTTTTCATTACCTCACAAACCAATTAAGTAGTCTAGCGCCCTCTCTACCAAAACTCAACTTTCCCTTTAAGAAGAGAAGTACGAGAAGAGCGATGGGAGAGAGGAATCGGCGTTTCTTCTTATCTAGACTCCCGTCAATGTCATCCACAGCATGATACATGGGCCCCGTTGCAGAAAGAGTTGCAATCAATTGTAAAGTCAGAAAATATGCAAATCAGTATTATGTTCGTTTTAGTCACATGTTTAGACTTGCAATTAATCGCAACTTTACAATTTATTGCAACGTTTTCTGCAATGGGGCCCTGGAGTAACGTCTTTGTTCAATGTATGTGCTGTTCATCAATGGCAATGTAATGATACCCCACAGCAAAACCAATAACTACGATGTAGACTATACTTGCCATTTATGCAAGGTGCCTGGACCTGGCCTGGACAATGTAATAAATTGTTCATTATTCACCATTTTATGAGACTATACATGCAGAACAAACAGTTATTAGCCTATATAATTAGTCATTTACTGTGAACATTAATTTTCGTTCACGACTTGCATGCACGATGTGTATTCTTCATCATCCTAATTGATTGGAGAACGTCGCCTTGCATTGTATCTGATTCGAAGTGAGGCAAACACAAGCCCATTACAACGCGAACACGTTCTTAAAAAAAGATAACATACTAGGAAGAATTAGAAGGAAGAGAGAAGAATAAGAAGAAGAAGAAGAAGAAGGAGAAGAAGAAGAAGAAGAAGGAGTTACGCAATATCATCACAAGAATATTCTCATAATTATCATAAGTAAACATGGCACACGCTAATCCTTGAAAGCCCGCGGACAAATTAATCTAATTTTGTAATCATTTTGATGTGCTAGCATCAATTAGGGGGAAATACAACAGTATTTTGTCCATCTCGCCTGGAAACAAAGTAAAAACATCATTCGTTCTATAACATCAGATATAAAATCAGATAACAAATATCTTTCAAACTGCCCTGGGAATTTCATTCGATGAAAGAAAAGAACGATGATTCTCCCCTGGTACATAACCATGTAAGAGTAGCAATTCAAATTGTGTTTATCTATATTATGGTGAAGATTAACAAAGAATGAGCCTTTAAAATAATAATAAAAGCTAAGCAGATGTTCTTTTTACTATTATTCCTTATAAACCAGCAAACCTTGATGTGTTGACCTGGAACAAAAGAAAGTAAAATAAGAAATGGAAAATGAACAGATAAATGTGTGACATGAGATGCATGATATTGATTTGTTAAAGAGATAGTACCGTTATGGTCAAACTGAATTTTAGTAACTAAAACCCGCACCATAACATTACAAACTAATATTTATAACTCCACCATGCTCTAAAGGTATACAAAATTACAAACGACTAAGTCAAAAGCCTGTTATCATTAAAAACAGATCCGTTAAAACACATGAGGGCGCTCTCTAAAAATGCATTGGTTTCAACCACTTTTTATAACAAAAATTGTGCATGTGATGTTTTGTTAAAAATGATTAAATAGAGAGATCATCAACACCTAGTATTTAAAAACCTCTTGTGTACATTTTGAAAAAGTGTAGGCATTTATATATTTTTTTTCTTAAATCATCGAATAATGTGGGATCCCACATTAATTCTGATCGGATATATTTATTGATAGTTCAGCTGTTGCTAAACCGATTTTGATCAATTAAAGTTTATTCTGTCATTAAAATTGTATGCTCTTTCAAATTTGAAACTCAGTTTTTCATTACCTCACAAACAAACTATTTCTTGAAGCGCCCTCTACACCAAAAATAAACTATCACTTTAAATCCATTTTCTTTTACAAATATAAGAGGGAATAATTATGCTACGCCAATGGCGTAGACAGGTTCTTACATTTGGGGGGGGGGGGATGATTTGCCGTTCACCGGACCGAGACCAATTTGTTCGCGGCCGAGACCACCTGCTGAAATATTTCGAGACAAAGTCTTGAAAGTCCTCTCAGTGGAGGGGGGGGGGGGGGGGGGGGGGGAGGAGTATCCGTCGCCAAATATTTTCCCCGCCGAAATCGCCTGCCTAATTTTTTCGAAACCGAGGGAATTGGTTGAATGTCTTCTCATTGGGGGGGGGGGGGGGGCTCGTCATTTTTTTTCGCAGCCAAGATCATTCATTAGGCGCGCCGGAAGCAGTTTTGGATTGGGGGGGGGGGCAAAAACCTGAGGGGGGCTCACGATTTTGTGTGTGTAGGGGCTCATGCCCAACCACACTCACAGGGCTGATGTGAGAGTGAGACATTGCGAGGGAGCGAAGTGACTGAGCGGGGGGAGGGTGTGGGAGGGGGGTGTTCCCCCTCCCACGGTAGGGAGCCTTTGCATTTTTGAACTTGAAATTGTGCAATCTGGTGCTTACCTAGATAGGAAATTCGGGCTTCACATTGACTGTATCTGGGAAAGCGTGTTATTTTATTGATCGACCAGAAATTTTAAATATATTTTCACGAAGAAAACAAATAATTGACACACTATTAAATATGCACCCCAACACACACAAATATTGTATTTATATTTAGTGTCATACACAGTTCCAACATAAATCATATGCCACATTATGTATGATCCAACAACATAGCCTATAGCCAAGAATGAGGCTACCGAGGGCTGGGGCAGAGCCAAATAGGGAGGGTTTGGGAGGGGGTATCCCCCTCTCACGGAGAATATTTTGCATGTATATACTTGAAATGGTGCAATTTGGTGCACGTCACACAAGCAGCCAGAGCAATGCCAGCCTACACTGGAACTACGTGGCCCGGTACAGAAAAAATATTCATCCCAGACCATTACGCAAGTTACACAACAAACTGAGATAATCTGTTCGCGCGCGAAGCGCGCAGCGAAAATTTAAAGTGGATGTATACATTACTTTTTGAACGTTAGAATTAAGTCTTAGCTCATACAATTAATGATTTCTTTCCCACTATCGTATACAGATACACACACAAAAAAAAATCCTTCCCTAAAACCTGGGGGGGGGGGGATGATTGTACATGTCATCCCCCACCTTGTGAGGTGGGGGATGCATACCCCACATCCCCCACCTCACAAGGTGGGGGGATGACATGTACAATCATCCCCCCCCCCCCCCCCCGTTGTCTACGCCCCTGTGCTACGCCCTCTCACATTACACATTGTATGAAGTAAAGTAAAACATGGACTATTGCAGTTTAAGCCGCACATCTGTCCATGTTTTTCACAGAATGGACATCTATCATAACAAGTAGGCCCTAATTATAGGCCAAATATTTTGTTTTATATAAAGCTCTAGTTACCTCATTACCACATTAGCTTTTTTGCCATCTCCATAACGTTAATACAGAGCCCACGAAGTTCCAGTAAATTACTGGAACTTGGTGGGCCCCGTATTAATATGGAGATGGCAAAACATAGTACGGAGCAGGTTAACAATAGCCCATAAAAGGCGATAAATTAATCGAACTGAAATGAAGGGTAAATGTAACTATATTACATGTTTTATAGAGCAATCAATAGGTCCTAGCAGCTTACAATTTCAGAGAGTTGTCAGGTACTTGATGACTTCTGCAAAAGATGATGGCGACTGTTGGATCATTGAACACCATCGTCATTGATCAAACCAATAGTCTCTGGTAAGGTGTTCCAGACAGTATAACCGCAGTGCGAGTAGTTGAGTTGGTTCTTGAGGTAGGGTCGGTAAAAGAGCATTGCTTGGCATAAACAAATTGATGTGAGTCGCTCGTCTTAGTTAGATTGATAGGTTTACCATCTTTTGAACATAAAGTATAATATATGTCATTAATCGTGATTAAAATAAAGGAAAGTAATAAACGATGATTTTGGCACCAGATTTAGCAGCTGGTAGAATGACAATGAGACTTTCTAGTTATTATAATATACAGTTTTATGTTTTTCATTTAACACTTTAAAACTTACGGGTCCTTAGGTGGTTGGGAATCGTAAATCAGACGCGCGGTGCCATCCTGCGAACACCATGCGGACGGTGCGGAATACACACTACACTGTAGTCTTTGATGTTACGTAGTGCGCACAAACTATCCTGGATATGAATATTCGGACCGCTTTCTACAACTCCACGCATGGTTATATTTTATCGAACAAAAGAGTGTGTGGTGATATTTTATTCATAAGCTTACAAAGAAAAATAACTAAATTCCTCTCTACTACTTTGGCATATTGATAATGCGGCTCACCAAACTAGTGTATGTGCATGCTAGGTGCAGGATCTGCTTGGTATGGTTCAAACAGGGGTTAATGAAGTCATGGGATTATGAGCCCAGATTTTTTTTTGTGGGAAGGGGGGGGGGGGGCTGACACTGCCTCTTATTCGACGATCTAACCATTTTATTCGATATGCATATCTCGAAAGAGGTGAACAGCTAACATTATGTTTATTAAAACTCTCTAACTTCCTTATCGCTGGTGACTCAATGTCCGAATATGACATATTAAAGGGATCTAGTAACTTTGTTGACAATTGTACAAAAAGTGATGAATGGCTGTAATAATTTGTCAACATTACTCGTTAAATGGACGTTGTAAATGGCCCAATGATGAGCAAAAATGCAAAGTTATATTCACCAACTCATTGCACTGACTTTGTACATGGTTACGGCTATCCAGTGGATAGTTTAACATCTGAACACTTCAATCGTAAATATATTTTTAACGAGTAAAAGGGAAATTTGAAAAACCAAAACCTGTCCCATTCTTATGTTGTTAATACGAATACAATAAGGTATGAGGGAACCGCTAGAATTACAATTGGATTTTGAGGATTTGGACAATGTTACCAGATCCCTTTGAGAAAACAAAATTGTTGTTGGTGGGGGGGGGGGGGGGGGGAGGGGGCTGCAGCTCCCAATCCCCCATGAAATACACCAGTGTTAATGTTATATGTTCGAACTCAACTCCTGGGAAAATATCATGATTACTATCACGTGGTAAGTCAATACCACTAACTAATCACATTTTCTTGCATCATCGTTATAATTTTGTTCTCTGGGAAGTGGATGCGGATCGCTTGTTAGTACGCGTTTATGGGTCATGACGTTTGGAGGATCACTAAGCATATTACAAACATGTTATACTATAGGTTTTCCCGTCCATTTTAACACTTTTGTCATTCAATTTGATAAATTTGTACTTCAATTTCGTCCCGAGAAGCCGAGATTGTGCCAATGCCAACTTCAATTTCGTCTATATATTGTCCAGTACAATTCAAATTCGTCAGTCAGCAACTGTGACCGACGAATTTGAATTGTAATCGAAGACAATGCGCGACGAACGACTAAATTGAATGAAGTTTTTGTGAAATTGGTTGGCAATAGACAAAATTTAAGTTAGCATTGTCACATTCTCGGCTTCTCGGGACGAAATTGAAGTACAAAATGTATAAAATTAAATGAAAAAAATGTTAAGATGGACGGGAAAACCTATACTATATTCTTCTTCTACTATACTACTACTGCTGCTACTACTGCTACTACTACTACTACTACTACTACTACTACTACTACTACTACTACTACTACTACTACTACTACTACTACTACTACTACTACTCCTATTACTACTACTACTACTACTATACTACTACTACTACTGCTGCTGCTGCTACTACTAGCTACTACTACTACTACTACTACTACTACTACTATCTGACTACTAGTACTACTACTGCTGCTGCTACTACTACCTACTACTACTACTACGTACTACTACTACTACTACTACTACTACTACTACTACTACTACTACTACTACTACTACTACTACTACTACTACTGACTGCTGTGTCTACTACTACTATACTACTACGACTACTACTACTACTACTACTGCTGCTGCTACTACTACTCTACTACTACTACTACTACTACTACTGACTACTACTACTACTACTACTACTACTACTACTGACTACTACTACTACTACTACTGCTACTACTGCTACTACTGCTACTACTTACTACTTACTACTACTACTACTACTACTACTACTACTACTACTACACAGTAAACAAAAATTAAACAACTTTTTAAACAACCAAAAACGCTGTTTAAGCCGGTCCCTCTAACAACGTTGTTTAAAATTTTGAACAACCAAGATGTTGGTTGTTCAACAATTCTAAACAATGTTGTTAGAGGGACCGGCTTAAACAGCATTTTTGGCTTTTTAAGCCGGTCCCTCTAACAACATTGTTTAAAATTTTGAACAACCAGATCTTGGTTGTTTAAAATTTTAAACAACGTTTGTTAGAGGGACCGGCTTAAGGGGCCCAGTGGGGTATTATTTGCCATTTCGCGCACTTTCACGGAATCATGAATATCTTTCAAACTATTGAAGCTACCCCCTACAAACCATATACTGCTGGAAAGCTGAGAATGTGAGGAATCCAAAAAAGTAAACAGTTAGACAATAGGACTTTAAATAAGAGCTCAAAAGGCAAATATATTGAAAAAATAAAAAAAAATAGAAAAAATTGACATGCCATCATTCAAATCGCATCTTCTAAAAATTGTAGGGGTATACATTTTTGTTAATGTAAACATAGAAACTACAGTGATAGACAAAACAAACTAATGGTGGCTTTTTCTAATATTCATCCATCTTTCCTAGTGAAATCAAAACTTCAACAAAAATCAGAAATGGCGACACATAACATAACATAATGTTTTTTTTCTGTAGAGATACCTCTAAAAGCCACCATTATTCTCTTCATCTCAGAAAAATGAAACAATCTCTCCAAATTTCATTGAATTTGAGTGAATACGTTTCAAGTTTTTAGAATTTTAGTCTGAAAAATCTGATTTTGTGGCAAATGAGCTTGAAAGGTCATATATACAATATTGATATTTGTTTTGATAAATGTGACATGAAAAAACATAGGAACATAGCGGGATAAATAGTCGGTAGTTGGTTCAATGGAAGTTTAGGGTATGTTAATCACCTATAAACTGCCATGTTTATTTTCTGCATGACATTAGATGTTGCTGCTTCACTCTAAAAAAAGAGAAACCCTATTTGGATGGTAAACATTTTGATTTGGGACAATTTTATTTGGTCTATTTATGAAAAGTACAATTAAAAATCTCCAATCTAAGCCAGAAAATAATCACTTTCGGCCCCAAAATGTACAACATTGATAACGAAATCCTTAATGTGTCCTTTTAATAGCTACCCTCTACCCCACAATGTATGTATTTTCTTAAAGCTTAGAATCCATGGATCATTTTAAGATAAAAATCTCAATTTTGGTGAAAAAAAAAAAAATGAATAACCCACTGGGCCCCTTAAAGGGAGAGATCCACTTTTGCAAGCCAAAATTCAAAAGTTGTGAGGTTATTGTCTTATATGAAAGGAAATTTCATTTAATAGCATGCCTGAAAAAATTGGGGCTTGAAATCTCTTTTTCGTGGAGTTATAGACCTAAAACTGAATAAACTGAGGGACGTCGGTTAATTAGGTCCATACGTATTTTCGGCCGGTGAGTAAGTTCGTACATAGATTTCACGGAGTGCCAGATCGGTTTAAGCATGGATGCCAGCCATTAACACAAAATGCCGCGAATTTTTTTCTAGAGCACTTATGGATTTGTGGCTGGTCTACTATTAATGGAAAAATCATTGATGTAGTGGACATTCCTTTCGTGGAGTTATAACTGTTTGTTTATGATGTGATGGTGAAGGTTTTGGTTGCTAAAATTCCAAAGCTGTACTCTCTTTACCAAATCTCAATTATTCCTGTAATGGAAACATCATTGATGAAACTGGATTTTCCTTCATTTGTAGGAATATAAACCCCTCAAAAAAAGTTCGGAAACTCAACTTTGATCGATTGTATCACTTTTATTGTCAAATTGTATTTTTTCCTTTTAGTGTCATTGCAATGCATGATGATTTCCCTTTGAAATGGTACATTATTTGTCATTCATTTCAAATCAGGGAATACGCAGTGCGTTTCAGAATGGAGGACGGTCAGAAGTCAAATGTCGCAAAACGGGCCGAAAGTATTCAGTTGGGAAATTTGACTCTTGTGCCGTATTTTTTTAATGTTCAAGTTGTATCGAAGATTGTAGCGTGTTCAAATGATTTAAACTTATCAAATTTGGTATAATTTTAAAGCCCATGTGTCTATCTTTTCAATACGGTTATGTCCGTAACAATTTTATTAACAGGTTGAGTATGGTACAGCTGAACATGGGGAGGGCCGAAAGGGAAATGTTGCAAAATGCATTTCTTTTTGTGAAATTGAAGGCGTTGCATCGAAAAACGACTATTGGAGGGATGTTTTAGGGTTTTAAATTGCATAATCATCAGTAAATTTAGTATCATGTGAAAGCATGTTTATTTTTCTTTAAAATCATGTCTCACCTGTAATAATTATGCTATTGGGGTGTGTGCAGTAAAACCAGATATGGGGGTCTATAAATGCTATGAATTTAAGACCGTGGCTTCTTGTTTCAAGATTCCGGTAAGATATTGTTGTATTAATCATAACTCTATCATCATTACGTTTTGCACTATTGGAAAGCTCGTTAATTTACCTTTAATATGATGTCTCATTTGCAATGATTATGCTGAATGTGAGTGTGTAATACAGGAAACTCACAAACTTGATGTATTGAAAATGCTTCAAATTTCTCTACACCTACGCAAACTGGCCAGAACTGGCATATTAGCGCCCTCTTCCACCGTGTAGGTATGCCCTTATTACCACGTATCAAACGGTAGAAAGTCGACCTAGCAACGTGTCATTTTGAGCCCCATACATTTAGAGGTACTACACACACCTCAAGCACATAACCACTATGAATGGGGCATTATTTCATTTACAAATTAACACGCTTTAACATAATGTTGAATTTCATAATGATTATGTAAAGTAAAGTACTAAGATATCCCCACAAAAGTCGTTTTTGGATGCAACGCCTTCAATTTCACACAATCAAATGCATTTTGCTTACATTTTGCTGTCGATCCTCCCAAATATTCACCTTAATTGTACCTACCCGGCTTTCATAATTATTCCAAGTGAGGTGTCATTGGAAAGATAATTAAACAGGCTTTTGTCTGATACCATATTCAACAGTATGTCTTCATTGACAAGATATTCATCGTCGAAAGAATTTGAACTTGAGAAAGACCGTGATATGGGTGTCAGACCTTCCAACTGAAGTTTGTTGGCGCATTTTGTGACATTTCACTTCTGACTTTCCCCCATTCTCAAGTATACTGCGCATACCTCGTGCTCGTGATGCTTACGAATTTGGTATCATTTTAAAGAGGTATACACACCCTTTCAAGTGATACCAAATATAACCATTATGATTTCTTGATAAAATAGATATAATCGATCAAACCTGAGTTTCCGAACTTTTTTTGAGGGGTTTAGATCAGGATATAACGTACCAAACAAAAATGAACTTGAATTTAAACATGAACCACTCCTATAGTACACGAGGAAAATTGATACAAAATGCAAGATATCTAAAAATCAATTTTTAAAATGACTCATATGTCACTCTGTGCTCTAGTTGATCAAAGTTGGTGTCATTATTCATCTCAAAATCACTTTGGTTCCACTTTATAATGTGCTAATCTGCATGAAGGGCTCTTGGACTCTGTACGTCTACAGTCCTTTTAACCCCCCTATACTACATTATAAAGCAAAGACAAAGCATGCGTGACTAAATAGGGGGTTGGTCTGACTTATTTAGAGGTACATGCAATATATTTCTTTATTTTTTCAGCAGTTTTTGTTTTTATAAACTATAAACATTATGTTATATTTGTCAAATTCGTAGTGGATATGGGGATGTACGTGTCATGTTGCCACTATACAGCTATGATACTGCCCATCAAAAATCAATTTAACCATTATGCACTCCCTAAGTAAGAGGGTTAACAGTCAGATAGTAAGATGGAGGGTCAATACAAAACACACTCCATATCTTTTATCAAATTCAACGTGTTGACTAATCAAGATTACGAATGTAATTGTATGCAAATTAATTTCCAGTCTGTCCGTCATATCGAATTTGATAGTCTTCCAATTCAATTCATTTCCATTTTCAATCAAAACAATACACAAATATATATACAATAATAAGCATAAGTTGCAATATACAAGAAAATTAAAATAGGGAACCAAACAAAAAAGGCCTTGTAGAGGCATGGTTTCCCGAACATTAGTTACAAGATATAAATAAAACTAAAAAAGACACAAACATGACAAAACAAGACAGGGGCATCGCGCATGATAAGTGATACAAATAGGAGTAATCATTACAAAATCATTCATTTGAAAACCGTTATAGGTAACGTTATATAAGTGTTACAAGAATCATTGATATTTAGATATAAGATGCTGCTTCAAGTTTCTTTTAAACAATGTTAAAGACTTGCATGAGGATATTTCAGGAGGGGTAGACTTCCAAATAACAGGAAAGTTGTTTCTTACAGATTGCAAACATATATTTGTCTTTACTGGCCAAAAATGAAACGAGTCACGCCCACGAGTATTATAATTATGTACATCATTATTCAAAGTGAACATTCTCAAAATATTGTGCAGTAGTTTATTTTGAAAATAAAAGAATCCAAGCAGGGCGATTTAATAAAAATACAGATCAAATATATTCAGTGTTTTCAATTTCACAAACAATGGGACAGAGTGAGTAACATAATGACATCCAAAAGCATATTATAATGGCTTTCTTTTGTAGTTTAAATAATTTGTCCAATTTTGTGTGATTACTATTACCCCATACAACAATACAATAATTTAAATGTGACATCATAAATGCATTATATAACAATATCAAAGAGGATGTAGGAATTATATATTGCAGTCTATAGAGTATACCAACAAATTTAGAAACATTACCTATTAAGTAGTCTTTGTGTGCATCCCAATGCATATTGCTACTTATAAGAACACCAAGAAAATTAACAGTATCAATCTTAAGTAACGGAATATTATCGATTTTGAGAATGAGACCACTTAGTGTATTGGCTATTTTACAAGTCTTATTATGGAATGTTATATAATTTGTTTACTAAGGTATATTAATAGTCTATTTGATTTAAACCATAAATAAATCTTTTCTAATTCATTATTAACATTACTTTCTAAATCAGGTCCATAAATATCCCTATAGCAAATTTATTATTATTAATTGCAGACAAAACTTTATCTTGTAACTCAATTAAAGCGTTAGAAGTAGAATGATGTTTTCTAAATCCATACTGTGAATCAATACGAATATTATTTTTCAAACAAAATGAATAGAGTCGAGGGATGGCCTATTCAGCGCCGTCTATGCAGACATTGCTGTTCTACCATGGGGTCCCTTAACAACAATATACTAACAATTATTAACAACAATTTACAATAATAACAGTAATTAACAATATAATCGAAAATGAATTTCAACAAACAAATTAATCATTAACAGCAATTAACAATAACTAACAATGAATTTCAACAATTATTATGATTACAAGCTACAACTACGAGTGCAGCCTACAGTCTGTACTACTGAATCAATATCATCGAAGAGGATTAAACGAAATTTGGTATAAAAGAATGCAATTTCTTATTAAATACAAAAATACTTGGCGAGGATTTTATTACAGAGGGAAGAATATTATATTCATGAGCGCCTCTATAAAGAAATGTGCGTTTAACAAATTCTGTTTTTGGTTTTGGTAAAAATAAATTTCCGTTTGATCTTAGAGAATAACTATAATCACAAAATTGAAAGGATATTTTTAAATAAAGCGGAGTTAACTCATGTTGTTGCTTTATATACCATTGAGTTTAAATGAGAACTTAAGTATGATGCAAAACAAACTTGGACTGTTATTAATTCATTGCTAAATAAGCCGAAATATTCTCTAACACAATTTTTTATACAAAAAAAAAAAAAAATATTTTATTGCATTCTCTAATAAATATATTTTGCGTTCCATAAAATAGAAAAATCATTTATATGAACAGTTTATTAATAATAAGAATATATTGCCTTATATACCATTGAGTTTAAAGGGCCCAGTGGGGTATTATTTGTCACTTTCACGGAATCATGAATATCTTTCAAACTATTGAAGCTACCCCCTACAAACCATATACTGCTGGAAAGCTGAGAATGTGAGGAATCCAACAAAGTAAACAGTTAGACAATAGGACTTAAAATAAGAGCTCAAAAGGCAAATATATTGAAAGAAAAAAAAAATTTGACATGCCATCATTCAAATCGCATCTTCTAAAAAATGTAGGGGTATACATCTTTGTTAATGTAAACATAGAAACTACAGTGATAGACAAACAAACTAATGGTGGCTTTTTCTAATATTCATCCATCTTCCTAGTGAAATCAAAATTTAAAAAAAAATCAGAAATGGGACACATAACATAACATAATTTTTTTTTTCTGTAGAGATACCTCTAAAAGCCACCATTATTCTCTTCATCTCAGAAAAATGAACAATCTCTCCAAATCTCATTGAATTTGAGTGAATACTTTTCAAGTTTTTAGAATTTTAGTCAAACAAATCTGATTTTCGGCAAATGAGCTTGAAAGGTCATATACAATATGGATATTTGTTTGATAAATGTGACATGAACAAATATAGGAACATAGCGGGATAAATAGTCGGTAGTTGGTTCAATGTAAGTTTAGGGTATGTTAATCACCTATAAACTACCATGTTTATTTTCAGCATGACATTAGATGTTGCTGCTTCCCTCTAAAAAAAGAGAAACCCTATTTGGATGGTAAAAATTTTGATTTGGGACAATTTTATTTGGTCTATTTATGAAAAGTACAATAAAAAATCTCCAATCTAAGCCAGAAAATAATCACTTTCGGCCCCCAAAATGTACAACATTGATAACGAAATCCTTAATGTGTCCTTTTAATAGCTACCCTCTACCCCACAATGTATGTATTTTCTTAAAGCTTAGAATCCATGGATCATTTTAAGATAAAAATCTCAATTTTGGTGAAAAAAAAAAAATGAATACCCCACTGGGCCCCTTAAAGGGAGAGATCCACTTTTGCAAGCCAAAATTCAAAAGTTGTGAGGTTATTGTCTTATATGAAAGGAAATGTCATTTAATAGCATGCCTGAAAAAATTAGGGCTTGAAATCTCTTTTTCGTGGAGTTATAGACCTAAAACTGAATAAACTGAGGGACGTCGGTTAATTAGGTCCATACGTATTTTTGGCCGGTGAGTAAGTTCGTACATAGATTTCACGGAGTGCCAGATCGGTATGCATGACCCCTACGTGACCCGCGCTAGCTACGTGACCCGCGCATACGTACTAATGTGTGAGCGTTTACCAAGCAAACTACCCAAACATCGCTTAAACTGACTACATGTAATTATATATTCTTTCTTTTTGAGATCTTTTCCGTGACATACGTTAACAAATGTCGGCTTCACAATACCTTTACGAGAATTAGTACTATATTGTTGTAATATTATGCTAAATCAGTTGAACTCCTTTATTGACCGATATATAGTTTAAATGGAGGGACGCATTCGTTTTTCATTCGTAGAAGCCAAATTAGAGGGCTGTTCGCTCTGATTTTTTTTTTGATCCCCATCCGTCAACTGAAAGCTGTTCAGACGTTTTGTAAAAGTGGACCTGTCCCTTTAAATGAGAACTTAAGTATGATGCAAACAAAACTTGTACTGTTGTTAATTTTAATATGTAATAACATGTAGTCAGTTTAAGCGAGGTTTGGTTATTTTGCCTAGTGTGCGGTCATGCTATTCTTACTTGTGCGCGGGTCACGTAGCTAGCGCGAGTCATGTAGGGGTCACGCATAGTGTTGTGGTACTTCGTGGAATCCATGTACGAACTTCCTCACTGGGTGAATATACGTATAATGCATAATTAAAAATGGACGACGGTTTATTAGGTTATACATATACATATGTATAACCTATTGATTTCGTCAAGATTTTTATTAGGTTATACATATACATATGTATAACCTATTGATTTCGTTCGATCTTTTATTATTATTATTATTATTTATTCTCCCACTCACTTTTGTTCGTCGATTATCTCAAGATCACATGAATCAAATATCATGAATCTTCACATGATGATAGATCATCTTCTAACTTAGAACTGCCCACTTTTTCAGTGACGTCACATGACTGTGACGTCATCAGGACGCCATTTTGTAAAATGTTAATAATCATCATATCTCAGTAATGAAATATCAATTTCAATTGAAATTTCGCATTAACATTAATCCGGTCAATGGTCATATTTTAAGCTCATGCGCGTACAATTACACTCGGAGACGCGCGCGTACGCGTCCGTCAAATGAAAAAAAATGCTCAAAACCTCAACCCGAGTAATTTACTATATGTTTCAGACAATTTTAAGCGTTTCAAAAAATTCCGCGCGTGCGCGTCTGCGCGCGCGTATTTGCGCGCGTAACGCGAATGAATAAGAAAAATGTAGTTTTTTTACATGTTTTGCAATTCTTATACATCCCTCAGCACACCCTATCAATTTGAGTCATTATTGACTCATAATAACGGAGTACGCGCGTGTCAAAGTCAAAATTACGCGCGCACGCAAAATGGCAAAAAATGGCAAAACATGGTAAAAACATCCTTTTTGTATTCGGCCATAACTTTTTTTAAAGTCCATAAACACCCAATTTTCTTTTAATATTCGGATAGATTATGAGTTGTACATACGAATTCATACCTCATTTATGCCGAGTAAATGTTATAAAGTCATCGTATTGACGGTTAAAGTTGAAAATGCGAATTTTAATCACTTTCAATCAATGTTGAAATCGATCACAATGTACTTTTGACCATATCTCGCTTATTCTCCATCAATGTACTCCCAAATTTTGATATATCGTAGCTGATGTACTGCTCTATTCGCAATCTATTCACACCATTTAGTTTTGTTCACTGGATCGTGATGAATTGTTTGATTGGAAATGAGAGTCCAAATCTGTTAAAAATTGAGGGTTAGCTAAAACGTATGCTTTCGAATAATAACTGCTGAAAGAATTATGCTACCAATGTGAAACTTCGCATGTAGATAGGGACTTGCAAGCCCAACATTTCATAAGTTAACACCAAATCGCGAAAATGCATATTTCATCGCCATATTTACCGTCAAAGGTCAAATAAATCAAGCATGAATAACCACGTACGCCGTGGACATGAAATTCAGCACACATGTAGGTTATAATGAAAGGAACAATTTTCATAAGATAAGATCGGATTATGAAAATGGCGTTAAGGATATGTAAATTACGTTCCTGGTACCCTATTTTGTGTCATTCATTTATGCCAAGTAAATGTTATGACATCATAATATTACGCGTTGAAAAGTCAATATCATCATATCGTAATTTCAATATGTATAACCTTCAATTCGTCAAATGTGACGAATTCAACATCTAGTTAGGTTATACATATACATATGTATAACCTATTGATTTCGTCAAGATTTTTATTATTTATTAGGTTATACATATACATATGTATAACCTATTGATTTCGTCAAGATTTTTATTATTTATTATTATTATTATTATTCTTCCGATTTTGTTCGTCGCATATCTCAAGATCAAATGAATCAATCATCATGAAACTTCACATGATGATAGATCATCATCTGACTTAGTGCAACGTAATCATTTTAATCTCGTCAGATCACTGTGACGTCATCAGGACGCCATTTTGTCAAATTTCAATAATCATCATAACTCAGTCATGCATCATTAATTTCACTTCAAATTTCGCATCAATATCAATCAGTTCAATCGTCATATTTTAAGCTCATGTGCGTGCGCTTACACTCAGAGACGCGCGCATACGCGTCCGTCAAGTGAATAAAAAAAAATTAAAATGTTCAAAACCCCAACCCGAGTAATTTACTATATGTTTCAGACAATTTTAAGCGTTTCAAAAAATTCCGCGCGTGCGCGTCGGCGCGCGCGTATTTGCGCGCGTAACGCGAATGAATAGGAAAATTATCGTTTTTTCACATGTTTTGCATTCCTTATAGATCCCTCAACACACCCTATCAATTTGAGTCATTGTTGACTCATAATGACGGAGTACGCGCGCGTCAAAGTTAAAATTACGCGCGCACGCAAAATGGCAAAACATGGTAAAAACATCATTTTTTCATTATGCCATAACTTTTTAAAAAGTCCACAAACATCCAATTTTCTTTTAATATTCGGATAGATTATGAGTTGTAGATACGAAGTCATACCTCATTTATTCCGAGTAAATGTTATAAAGTCATCGTATTGACGGTTAAAGTTGAAAATGCGAATTTTAATCAATTTCAATCAATGTTGAAATCGATCACAGTGGACTATTGACCATATCTCGCTTATTCTCCATCAATTTTCTCCAAAATTTTGATATATCGTAGCTGATGTCCTGCTCTATTCGCAATCTTTTCACAACAATTCGTTATGTTAACTGGATCCTGATGAATTGTTTGATTGTAAATAAGAGTCCAAATCTGATAAAAATTGAGGTTTAGCCAAAACGTATGATATCGACCTATAACTGCTGAAGAAATTATGCTATCAATTTGAGATTTCGCATGTAGATAGGGATTTGCAAGCCCATCATTTCATAAGTTAACACCAAATCGCGAAAATGCATATAACATTGTCTTATTTACCGTTAAAGGTCAAATAAATCAAGCATGAATACTCAATAACCACGTACGCCGTGGACATGAAATTCAGCACACATGTATGGTATAATGAAAGGAAAAATGTTCATAATATAAGATCGGATTATGAAAATGGCGTTAAGGATATGTAAATTAGGTTCAAAGGTCAAATAATTCACTGTTACAATGAAAAATGCAGTGTGCAATCACTGATGTATCTTTCCCGATTTCCCATTTTCGTTAAGAGATCTAATGTTGGTCTCGCGGTATAATTTGTGACACAAGATCAAAGGGTCGTGGGTTCGAATCCAAGGCAATATTGTTTAACTTTCTTTGTTTCTTCTTTTTTACCCTTTTTTCAGGGGGGGGGGGGGGGGAGGAATCTATTATTATTGATATGATGATTGAGTAGTTATTTTTGGAATCATCCTTTTATCATTTTAAATCGATATGTATAACCTTAATTCGTCAAAAGTGACGAATTCAAAATCTAGTTATTATTATTATTCTTCCGATTTTGTTCGTCGCATATCTCAAGATCAAATGAATCAATCATCATGAAACTTCACATGATGATAGATCATCATCTGACTTAGTGCAACGTAATCATTTTAATCTCGTCAGATCACTGTGACGTCATCAGGACGCCATTTTGTCAAATTTCAATAATCATCATAACTCAGTCATGCATCATTAATTTTACTTCAAATTTCGCATCAATATCAATCAGTTCAATCGTCATATTTTAAGCTCATGCGCGTGCGCTTACACTCAGAGACGCGCGCATACGCGTCCGTCAAGTGAAAAAAAAAATTAAAATGTTCAAAACCCCAACCCGAGTAATTTACTATATGTTTCAGACAATTTTAAGCGTTTCAAAAAATTCCGCGCGTGCGCGTCGGCGCGCGCGTATTTGCGCGCGTAACGCGAATGAATAGTAACATTGTCGTTTTTTCACATGTTTTGCATTCCTTATAGATCCCTCAACACACCCTATCAATTTGAGTCATTGTTGACTCATAATAACGGAGTACGCGCGCGTCAAAGTCAAAATTACGCGCACATGCTAATTGGCAAAATATGGTAAAAACATACTTTTTTTATTCGGCCATAACTTTTTTAAAAGTCCACAAACATCCAATTTTCTTTTCATATTCAGATAGATTATGAGTTGTAGATACGAATTCATACCTCATTTATGCCGAGTAAATGTTATAAAGTCATCATATTGACGGTTAAAATGGAAAATGCGAATTTTAATCAATTTCAGTCAATGTTGAAATCGATCACAGCGGACTATTGACCATATCTCGCTTATTCTCCATCAATTTTCTCCCAAATTTTGATATATCGTAGCTGATGTCCTGCTCTATTCGCAATTTATTCACACAATTTAGTTTTGTTCACTGGATCCTGATGAATTGTTTGATTGAAAATAATAATCTGTTACAAATTGAGGGTTAGCCAAAACGTATGTTATCGACCTATAACTGCTGAAGGAATTATGCTATCAATTTGAGATTTCGCATGTAGATAGGGATTTTCAAGCCCATCATTTTATAAGTTAATACCAAATCGCGAAAATGCATATTTCATTGTCATATTTACCGTTAAAGGTCAAATAAATCAAGCATGAATACTCAATAACCACGTACGCCGCGGACATGAAATTCAGCACACATGTATGGTATAATGAAAGGAAAATGCTCATAAGATAAGATCGGATTATGAAAATGGCGTTAAGGATATGTAAATTAGGTTTAAAGGTCAAATAATTCACTGTTACAATGACAAATGAAGTGTGCAATCACTGATGTATCTTTCCCGATTTCCCATTTTCGTCAAGAAATCTAATGTTGGTCTCGCGGTATAATTTGTGACACAAGATCAAAGGGTCGTGGGTTCGAATCCAAGGCAATTTTTTTTCTTTTTTTTTTTCTTTCTTTTTTCAGGGGTGGGGGGAATCTATTATTATTGATATCATGATTGAGTAGTTATTTTTGGAATCATCCTTTTATCATAATAAATCGATATGTATAACCTTAATTCGTCAAAAGTGAGGAATTCAAAATCTAGTATTGTTTTTGTGTCTGTATGCCAATGCATAGAGACACGAAAACAAGGATTTTGTTCGTCGGATACCTCAATAACGGGTGCAGCTATTGTCCTGAAACTTTGCCAGATGATAGATCTTGGTCTAACTTAGAACTGCCAAACTTTTGGGTGCCGCCAACTGTTCGTGACGTCATCGGGACGCCATTTTGTGAAATTACATTCATGGATGTATCTCAGTCATGCATCTTCTATTTCCCTTTAAATTTGGCACCAACAATTATCAGGCCAAGTGGCAACTTTTCCCATTATGCGCATGCGCATGCGCTACGTAACAAGCGCGTACGCGCTCGTCTAAGGATCTTAAAATCTGAAAATGCTCAAAAACAACCATTTTTTTATTCGGGCATAACTTTTTTAAAAGTCCACAAAAACCCAACTTTCTTTTAATATTCGGATAGATTATGAGGTGTAGATACGAATTCATACCTCATTTATGCCGAGTAAATGTTATAAAGTCATCATATTGACGGTTAAAACTTAAATAGCGCACGAGTGTGAAAATTTCCCAAGTCTGGTCTCTTATCGGCCATAACTTTTTAAAAAGTCCACAAACTCGCAAATTTCTTTGAATATCCGGAAAGATTATGAGTTGTAGATGCGAATTCATACCTCATTTATGCCGAGTAAATGTTACAAAGTCATCATATTGACCGTTAAGATTTAAAAAGCGCACGAGTGTGAAAATTGGCTAAGTCTGAACAGCGCCATCTAACATCTAACGGCGAACACTTCAAAACAAATAATTGGCCAAATATGGTAAAAACATCCTTTTTTAATTCGGCCATAACTTTTTCAAAAGTCGACAAAAACCCAATTTTATTTGAATATTTGGATAGATTATGAGTTGTAGATACGAATTCATACTTGCTTTATGCCGAGTAAATGTTCTAAAGTCATCGAATTGACCGGTTAAAGTTGAAATCGCGAAAAGAGTGTGAAAATTGGCTAAATCTGGTCAAACATGCACTTCTCTTATCGGTCACAACTTCTTTGATACATGGATATATCCAAATAATTTTTGCATATTCTGAAAGAGTATGAGTTGCACATATTTTTACAAATTTAACATTGGCCAATCAGATTTTGTAAAGTCATCATAGTGCACGATAAAGAAAAAAAAAAGTTCAACCTTCAATTACGACCTGTTCCCGTGCTCAAATCGTGAAATAAACTCGAAAATCGCATAGTGTAGCGCAAACTCAGCTTTAACATACTGAAAACCGGGTCAAAATCGGCCAAAGGAAAGGTGTGATATGGTCAAAATAAGACGTCAAGTACAGAGCCATTTTACAGTCATTTTGGTCAATTTAAGAGCTTCCCCCTCCCCTTTTGTTATGAATTAATATTATTACCCTATTTTGTGTCATTCATTTATGCCAAGTAAATGTTATGACATTATCATATTACGCGTTGAAAAGTCAATATCATCATATCGAAATTTCAATATGTATAACCTTAATTCATCTAAAGTGACGAATTCAACATCTAGTTATTATTATTATTTATTCTTCCTTATTTTGTTCGTCGATTATCTCAAGATCAGATTAATCAAATATCATGAATCTTCACATGATGATAGATCATGTTCTAACTTAGAACTGCCCACTTTTTCAGTGACGTCACATGACTGTGACGTCGTTAGGACGCCATTTTGTCAAATGTTAATAATCATCATATCTCAGTCATGAAATATCAATTTCAATTCAAATTTCGCATTAACATTAATCAGGTCAATGGTCATCTTTTAAGCTCATGCGCGTGCAATTACACTCGGAGACGCGCGCGTACGCGTCCGTCAAATGAAAAAAAATGTCAAAAAATGCTCAAAACCCTAACCCGAGTAATTTACTATATGTTTCAGACAATTTTAAGCGTTTCAAAAAATTCCGCGCGTGCGCGTCGGCGCGCGCGTATTTGCGCGCGTAACGCGAATGAATAGGAAAATTGTCGTTTTTTTACATGTTTTGGATTCCTTATGGATCCCTCAACACACCCTATCAATTTGAGTCATTGTTGACTCATAATAACGGAGTACGCGCGCGTCAAAGTCAAAATTACGCGCGCACGCAAATTGGCAAAATATGGTAAAAACATCCTTTTTTTATTCGGCCATAACTTTTTTAAAAGTCCACAAACATCCAATTTTCTTTTAATATTCGGATAGATTATGAGTTGTAGATACGAATTCATACCTCATTTATGCCGAGTAAATGTTATAAAGTCATCATATTGACGGTTAAAGTTGAAAATGCGAATTTTAATCAATTTCAGTCAATGTTGAAATCGATCACAGCGGACTATTGACCATATCTCACTTATTCTCCATCAATGTACTCCCAAATTTTGATATATCGTAGCTGATGTTCTGCTCTATTCGCAATTTATTCACACCATTTAGTTTTGTTCAATGGATCCTGATGAATTGTTTGATTGGAAATAGAGTTCAAATCTGTTACAAATTGAGGGTTAGCCAAAACGTATGTTATCGACATAACTGCTGAAGGAATTATGCTATCAATTTGAGATTTCGCATGTAGATAGGGATTTGCAAGCCCATCATTTCATAAGTTAACACTAAATCGCGAAAATGCATATTTCATTGTCATATTTACCGTTAAAGGTCAAATAAATCAAGCATGAATACTCAATAACCACGTACGCCGCGGACATGTAATCCAGCACACATGTATGGTATAATGAAAGGAAAAATGTTCATAAGATAAGATCGGATTATGAAAATGGCGTTAAGGATATGTAATTTAGGTTCAAAGGTCAAATAATTCACTGTTACAATGACAAGTGCAGTGTGCAATCACTGATATATTTTTCCCAATTTCCCATTTTCGTTAAGAGATCTAATGTTGGTCTCGCGGTATAATTTGTGACACAAGATCAAAGGGTCCTGGGTTCGAATCCAAGGCAATATTTTTTAACTTTCTTTTTTTATTTTTATTTTTTTCAGGGGGGGGGGGGGAATCTATTATTATTGATATGATGATTGAGTAGTTATTTTTGGAATCATCCTTTTATCATAATAAATCGATATGTATAACCTTAATTCGTCAAAAGTGACGAATTCAAAATCTAGTTAGTTTTAGTTCTATAACTCCACGAAAAAGAGATTTCAAGCCCTAATTTGTTCAGGCATGCTATTAAATGACATTTTCTTTCATATAAGACAAAAACCTCGCAACTTTTGAAATTTGGCTTGCAAAAGAAGGAATGTCCCTTTAAATACAGGGGTAATTTAATCCATTTTCAATTTATCTGGTACAATACCTGATCTTAAAGAAATATTAAAAATATAAACCAAGGGATCAACAATATAATATGTTATTTGTTTCAATAAACTACTACTCAAATTATCAAATCCATATGCGTTACTATTCTTCAATGACTTAGAGACTTGTAAAAGTTCATGGACAGAAATCGGAATACAAAACATAGAGTTAGGAAAATCGATATTGATTAAACATGGTACCAGGAGTAGACGCTGATAGCGTTTCAACTGCTTCCTTACAACAATTAACAAAATATGAATTAAATTCAGTAGCTATACATTCGCCGTCATCAATACGTTTATCACCACATATAAAATATTGTGTTAGAGAACGTATGGGCTTATTTAGCAATGAATTAATAAAAGTCCAAGTTTGTTTTGCACCATACTTAAATTGATGCAATTTATTACAAAAGTATTTATTCTTAGCATTCTTTATCAAATGATTTACTTTATTCCTCTGTTTCTTATACTTTCTCTCATTTATTAAATTCTTATTATTAATAAACTGTTTATATAAATTATTTTTCTATTTTATGGAACGCAAAATATATTTATTTCTCCAGGGCTTACGAATACGTTTATTACATTTCTTCAAAAACCAAAGGAAAATGTTTATCAAAAAAAATAGTAAACCGATGTATGAACAAATTATAGGCTACTTCTGAATTATGACAACTATAAACATAAGACCAATTTTCCTTTAAATATTCACTTGACTCATTACGTGACGAGTTAAGACCTTAAAAAAAAAATATATAGGTAGATGATCAGTAATATCAGTACAAAAAGTACCGCAATGAACATTTGAATCAATAACATTGGTGAAAATATTGTATATTAATGTTGCACTACTTAAGGTAATTCGGGTTGCAATTCGTATGTCAGGTAATATACCAAACAAAGAATTAATACTAAGACAATCATTTACATAATTTTCATCTTTAAAAAAATCTCTATTAAAATCACCAGTAATGTAAATGTTTCTATGTTCACTAGTTAATTTGCGTACGATGTCATTATAAAAATCAAAGAAATGTGTCATACCTGAGCCAAGTTTCTGGTACATTTGATTTACACCAACAGTATTTTTTTTCTGAAACTGATCTACAAAGTTAATAAATAAATATTCACAATTTATATCACTATCTGAACTTCCAACAATATAAGTTCTTACATTACATATAATACCAGTTTTAACAAATAAAGCTACACCACCCCCGCGTCCATGTGACCTATGAGCATTTAACATTGTATAACCATCGAGAGAAAAGGGGATTAAAGGGGCACCATTTATCCATGTTTCTGAGATAGCTATAAAATCAAATGAATGGTGTAACATTGAAAGAAATTGTGATATATTTTCAAAAAGTTTCTGTAAGCTTCTGCCATTAAAATGAATCAGACTTAAATTAGAATCAAAGGGAGATTGTGAATTAAATTCTGAAGGTAAACAAGCATGGACATTCCGTGGATGAATGATAAACATGCAAGTCAGGATCAAGATCTTCAAGAGGGTTATTCATATAAAAACAGTGTCATTGTAATGTTGTACATAACGGTTCTTAGAAATGTGTCAATACAAAAAGCAGTCTAATAAGAAGCGTGTAAGAGGTATTTATGGCTGAGATAAGAATGAGACCAACATGTATTCTTAATGCATCCTTCCAAAATCTTTATCATGTTAAAAACATATACGTATCACACAAAAAACACCAAAAATACGAGTTACATGAGAATGAATATATATACATCATAAATATGTGTTCTAACTAAAGAATACAAGAGATTCAAGTGGGACTCTTTGAAGTCAAGATAATTCAATAATATGACCACGTGTTGATAATTATAATGCACAATATGCCATATATATACAAATACAATAAATTTTAAGTACATAACGGTATGAGTCTTTGAAAGTTCATGTACCTATCACTGTATATTGTTCATGTATGAAATGTATGTTCAAAGATAGAAAGGGTCACATACATTATTGCGGAGTAGTTCAATAAAGTCACAGACTGTCTATGTCTTCTTTGCATCTGATGATTTTCTTCGGGTTCTGCCGCATGGTACTCTTTAGTTTGCCTCTTTAGTTTGCCTTTGTTGCTATATTGTACATCATGCCGACTATCTCGCCCAAACCCATCCAATATTTTGTGATTTTAAAGTATTGAATGTATTTCATCTTAATAATTTTCATATTGCTATATAAATGACTTTAAGTTTGATAGATTTAAATTTCAATCCTATTTCATTTATTCATTTTCATTTCAAATAAGAACAATATATATACAAATTAGGATTCATAGTATAAAGCAAAATGAAAATAGGAAACTCCAAAGAAAGCCAAATGGCCTTGTGGAGGCGTAGTTCCCCGAACAGTGTTAGAGCAATTTACTTATACAAACAGAAAAAAACCCAGATATGTATAAATTTTAAAAAAGAAGAAAAAATAGAAAAAAAAACACATACATGACAAATTGATCAAAATATGGATTTGATTTTGAGAATGTATATTTAACATAGTATGAATATATGGGTTATAAAATCAGTGGTATTTAGATATAAGATGCTGCTTCAAGTTTGTTTTAAATAATGTTAATGACTTGCATGAAGAAATTTCAGGAGGAATAGAGTTCCAAATAACAGGAAAGTTGTTTCTTACTGATTTCAAAGAAATATTTGTCTTTACTGGCCAAAAATGGAATGAGTCACGCCTACGAGTATTATAATTGTGCACATTATTATTCAAAATGAACATTCTTAAACTATTTTGTGGAAGTATATTTTGAAAATAGAATCCAGAGCAATATCATACGAATACAAATCAAATATATTAGGTGTTTTCAATTTCCTAAACAGTGGGGCAGAGTGAGCAGTATAATGCCAACCTAAGCATATCCTGAGCGCTTTCTTTTGCAGTTTAAACAATTTATCCAATGTAGTGTGATTACTATTACCCCATACAATTATACAATAACTTAAATGTGACATCATGAACGCATTATATAATAATATCAATGAGGATTAAGGAATTACTTCCTTTAAAGGGATAGTTGAGTTTTGGTATAGAGGGCGCTACACAAAATATTGTGAGATAATAAAAAAAACTGAGAGTCAAATTTCAATTAAATTTAATTCAGTTCATTCAACACTTGTCATAAAATACATCAAATGCATAAAATACAAAAATACAGAGATAGAAAAATACATAAAAGACATTCATATGACAGTGTTAGGGATTAGCAGAAAGGAGTAAGGCTCCTTATATGAAAACTAACCCCTGTATAAAAAGTATTACATAATATGATAACTATACACTAAAATACAAAACAAAACAAATACATGAACAAATTGTCATATTGCCTGATAATTCTATAGCACATTGTAGTTATCTAATAAGTATTTTTTATATTTATATTTAAAAATGTTTACAGATTGACTAGACTTTAATTCAGTGGGGATGTTATTCCATAACTGTGGGCCCTTAAAAAACAAAGAATTTTTCATAATGGTGGTTGGTATTTTAGGAAAATGATAATTTGCCACATTTCTTGTATTATAATCATGAATTTGAATATTCTGAATAGATAAAGTAATTAGATATTTTTTTCGGTAATTGTCCAATAAATAGTAAGTACATACATTTCCTATATCAATGACTGTTAATATCTTACATTGATAGAATAAAGGACTTGTATGTGCATAAAAATGAGTTATCCGTATTGCTTTCTTTTGTAATTTGAATAATCTATCTATATTCCCTTTACTTGAATAGGCCCATGCTATAATACAATAATTTAAGTACGGAGTAATCAATGAATGATAAAGCATCTTTAAAATATGTACAGGAAAAAAATACATTTTTCTTAATACACCTACATATTTGGCTAATCTATTGCACATACTACTAGTGTGTTCATTCCAAGATAATCTACTATCAATTAAAACACCTACATTTTTTACTATTATTGCACGCTCGAATAAATATTGATTTACCCGTAGTTCTATATCATCAAAATTAATTTTTTCTTTGTAAAAATCATATAATTTGTCTTTTGATAATTTAAAACCAATTTATTTATACACAACCAATTCAAAAGTTTAAATAACTCATGCTTAAAATCTTCTTTTAAAACATCAATGTTAGAATGAGACATGAACACACTAGTGTCATCGGCAAAAAGAATAAATTTTAGCTTGCTAGAAATATTACACATATCATTTACACAAAGAATGAATGTGGATGTGGAATGCCCTGGTCTAAAACCATACTGACAATCTGTTATGATAGTATTGCACTTATTTAAGAAATTTAAAAGACGATTATAAACAGCACGTTCTAATATCTTAGAAAAGACCGGAAGTAAAGATATCGGTCTATAATTTAATATTGTTTCTTTTGATCCATTTTTAAAAACTGGTATAACCTTTGCAATTTTCAATTTATCAGGTACAGAACCGGTTGTCAAAGAAAAAATAATTATTGCACTTAATAGGTAACAAACAATATGAACAACTCTTTTCAATAATATTATACTTATTTCATCATATCCAGTACTTTTATCACTTTTCATTGTACTTACAATATCAATTATTTCCTTCGGAGTAATAGGATTAAAATATGCTGTAGATTCATTAAAAGGAATATTTAAAAAAATGTCATCTTGATTATTCAAATTGCCATTCAAATTATCAGTTAAATTTGGACCCACATTTATAAAATAGTCATTAAAAGATGAACATATTTCACTTTTATCATTTATTGCACGATCATTAACAACAATTGAATCTGGCATATTTTTCCTTTTCACCTGTTTACCAATGCTTGCATTTATCAATTCCCATATTTTCTTAATATTTCCAGAGGCATATTCAAACTTAGTCTTAAAATATTGATTTTTAGCCTTTTTCATCAATTTATTAACTTGATTTCTACACTTTGTATACACTTCTTTTCTATAGTCAGTACGATTATTTAAATATTTGTTATACAATTTGCATTTCTTTGTACAGGTCTTGCGTAATTCTTTAGTAAACCAAGCATTATTGCACTTCTTTCTTTTTTAAAAATTGTTTTAAAGGAAAACATTCATTAAATATTTCAATATAATTACTTAAAAAGTAATCATAACAATTATTAACATTAGCAAAATTCAATGACCATGAAATATTTGACATTTTACTAATAAAGTGTGTAATATTTTCTTCAGTAATATCACGTTTAAAATACAAAGGGTTATGATTGTTTCCAATCACTTTACTATTAATTAAAAATATTGGTAGGTGATCACTTATATCACTAATAATTGTGCCCGTCCGTGACTCATCCAAGATGTTTGTAAAAATATTATCAATAAGTATACAAGAATGATCAGTTATGCGTGTAGGGCAATGTATCATATGGTACATAGTATTTACCATTAAAATATCTAAAAAGGCATTTACATGTTGACAAGAATTAATATGAAATAAATTAATATTAAAATCACCCATAAAATATATAATTTTATTTTCTCTATTTACAATATCTAATAAATGTTCAAATTCATGTAAAAATGATTGCACTGATTGATTAGGAGGTCGATAAAAAACACTAATTCAAATATTTGTTTTCGATTTTTCAATTTCAATAAAAATGGATTCACATTGTGTGTTAATAACTTCTAAATCAGTTCGCCGTTTAAATTTTCATGTAACAATATTCTTACACCACCTCCCCTTCTGTTCTCTCTAGCATTCATTACAAATATATATTGATTAAAATTATAATAAGGTATTGCATCTTTTATCCAAATTTCAGTCAAGCCTATTGCAGAAAATTGCACATTCAAATCATCTAAAAATGAACATATTGCATCATAATTTCTATTTAAGCTGCGACAATTATTATGTAAGTATGTTTGATAAAATAAATTTGACTGTAAATTTAAAGAGTGTACCTGTGAGTTAAATTCACATGGGGTATAACATAAACTTTCAGGTCCATCAATTTCATCATCCCCTATATTGCGACTTTAAAAATTACGAATATTTTGATAGTCTATTGTCATTTAATTCGAAATAGGAACTTTGGAGAACAGGAATTATGACACGAGTGAAATACAACATAAAACATACACAAAGGCACGCATAAAAAAGCATGGTAAAACATCTTGCAAAAGAACAAATAAATAAGGTAAAATACATAATGGTAGACTATACAATTCAAAAGTATGCAAAATGAAATTAAACAGGAGTGGTAAAAAATGTTAAAAACTATGTAAGCAGCCAGAAGCGTTCTTCTTATGTGGTTTGCACATTTATTTTCATGTTAATGTTTACGTACCCAGTCCCCTCAGGTCATCATGACTGTTCACCATTTTTTTCATTGTTCCGGTGTTTGTCTTAATCAGGGCAATGATACGACCATCGGAGGACCAGGCCGTCTCAATCTTCTCGTATTTCTTTGTGTCGCTTAGCAGTTTGGCGTTCATACTTGTGAGATCCTCTTGGATGGATTTCCGTTGACCAGCTAACTTGCGTCGATTCTTCATGACTAACTGTCGTGTGCGTTATGACCAAAATGGGTCGTGCTGGTGTTGCTCTGCCTTTCCCGGCGTTCTCTGGTTGGCGCTGTCTATTGTAGATTCGGTGGCTCCTCTCGATGTCTGCCTTGGTGAGAGGGACCTGCAGGACTTCATTCACTAAGGAGATGATGACTTCGTCTGTATCTTCGCGATCACGTTCCTCGACTCCAAAAAAGCGAAGGCAGTTCCGTCGAGAATACTGCTCCTGTGAGTTTGCAGTATTCTGAAGTGTGCGGATTGCAGCTTCATTCGTCTCTCCTTTTCGGGTTAATTGCTGAATCTTGCGGTTCTTCTAGTCACTGGTGACTTCAAGTTCCAGGACTCTGGCTTCTAGCTTCGATATTGTAGTTTGCAGCTCAGCTAGCCTCTTGTTGACTTCTGTCTCGACCAGGAGGAGGAAGATTTTGTTTGACAGAATGTCCTTGATGACTGAAGTGATGATACTTTGGGAAGAGATGTCTGTTGGCTTTTCCATTGACCTTGTCTTCCTGGGTGAGTGCTTTGTTGACATGATAACAGTGGTAATCTATATAGACTGAGGAGTGTGGATATGGAACAAAAGTAACCTCAGGTGATCGATCATTTCTTGGTGTAGCTCCTAGATTATGAAAAAAAAGCTACCGTGGATATTAGGAAATCTCAAACATTACAAAGCTTAAAATTAAAAGTAAAAACCTATTTTTAAATATAGATTGAATTTTATTTATGATTATGCTTTAAATTATATAGCATTGTGTAGTGGAATAGCATTGAGGAGCTCTTGAAGCGCAGTAGAATTTATACACATAGTTTCTGTACTCTATAAAATGATTTATTATTATTATTATTATTACAATTAAAGAAAATAAGAATTGGGGATTGGAACTTCATATTTTGGGGTTTACCAAGACAATCATGAAGAGTAAAGGCATGTAATTCTGTAATTTTCTTGTTGAAATGTATATTTTTGAAACAAATACTGTGCTATATGAAGATTTTTCAAATGTTTGTAATACGCGATGTATAAACTGTATTGGAGTTTCTATAAATATTCGCTTATAATGGGTGCACTGTACTATGGGTTCATTTTGTAAATATTCGCTTATGAAACGTGTACTGTGCTATAGGAAGATTTTACGAATGTTTGATTAAAGAAATAATGTATCGTCCTATGGGACTTTTTCTCTTTTGATTAATAATGGGTGGAAATGCATTAATATATACTTTTGCAGGCATATAAATGATAAACGTATTGTAAGCTCTATATGTATCAATGGTCATTGATGATTGTATATATTTAATGTTTCTATTTATTTACTTGTAAATATTTTCATATGATAATGTTTTTCTTGTGTATGATGTGACAGCAATTAAGTAATAGAACAAAGGAATTTGACATTAAAGAATCTTGAAACCATACATATACATCAGTTGTTTGTGTTTTTTTATTATGTACAAGCTTATGAGACGATTTGAAAAGAAGGCTTGAAGTTGAATGATTTATATTAGTTAGTAGACTGTAGAATGCTTCCCCTTATATAAGTGAGTAAATGTGTATATGTGTGTATGTTTGTGCTGAAAGAGCCATTTCAAACTTGAGATTGAACGTGAAAGATATATACACTGAGGTTTTAACATTAAAATTGCAATATCACTGTAAAAATGTGTTTCTTTGTTTGCATACATTTAATTGTCCTTATTTCAAGTTTTGAAAAACAAGTTATGAAGAAATTGAAATTATTGAACAAATTCTATTCGGATTGAAAAAAATCACTGTTGAATGCCTTCTTGGCAAACTAAGCATATCGAAGTTGGGAGAAAACCCGACAACAATCAGAGCTACCGGTCTAGCTCTCTGTAAATTTACCTGTCCGGTGTCGGAACGCTCATCACAGGCAAAGAAGATTGATCCTGTGCGCAACACAATTAAGCTGCCATTACATCACATGATGAATGAGACCAACTAGGACTGGCAAACTTCTATCTGCTCTCTGGCACCGCACCCCCTAAAATAAGGAGAGCTGTTACAATAGCCAGAATGAACGACTGAGACAAACAAAGGACGAAAGGCATCCCCTCAATGACCACCCACTGCATCCTCGGCGCCTTACGTCAAAGAAAAGGTTCCTTTCATATGTTGACCCTCTGGACTGCAATGTGGCTTCAAGAAGGCGTAAACTCTGGGAGGAGAGACTGGATGAGTTGCCAGTAGACAAGCGTTTGCCTATATGCAGACATTAGATATACTGCCAGCAGGATTAAACTAACCCTGGATGACTTGACGTAGCCTGAATAGGCTTCGGTCAGGCGTGTGACGATTCAACTCCAACATGTTGAACTGCATGGGGATATATAGGTGCAGCAGAGTGCGGGTGCGCTCAAACCCCTCATACTTTGTGATCTGGTACATGGAATGTGTACTATCGAAGATCTGGCAGACACTAACAACGTAACACTCAGATTTGTCCGCCATTGGCAGGAAGTTGTGTGATAATATAAAATGATAAATGTTACAAGCTACGAATTATTATTATTGTTATTATTATTTATTCGACCAAAAAGCATAATACAATGTAAAATACAACACAACTATATGTGCACATAATACAAAAATACAAGTTACAAGACTGAAGACAATAGACACAAGAAAATAGTGAGGAGCAGTGTGTGGGTCATGGTTAACAAAAGTAAAGTACATTACTGTTGCCCTAGGGCATGTGAATCCTCACACACTGGCTCCAGAAGATGCAGCATTACGGAACATAAATAACAATAAACGTATACGAAGTTGTAAGATGTAAGCTGAAAGTCATTTTTGAGGCAGAGGTCTTAAAGGGGTAGTTCAGTTTGGGTAAAGAGGGCGCTGCACAACACAATTTTTCATGAGGTAATACAAAACTGAGTGTCGAATTTGAGAAAAAACATGCAATTTTAATGGCAGAATGAACTTTATTTGGTCTATTTCGGTTCAGAAATGGCTGTAATATCCGATCGTATTTATTTGGGCCCCAAAATATAAATACCATGATTTTTTGAAAAAATAAATATATATATATATTTTTTTTTTCAAAAGCGGGTTTTAAATAGTTGTTGATGATCTCTCTATTTAATAATTATTTCAACAAAACATCACAAAACGCTCTGATTTCAAGGCACAACTGAGTCACTATTCATGCGTTCTCAATTGAATTATTCTCATTCATGGCCAACTCATTCAAGTCGCATTACATCCTCCACACAACGGTAAAAGACACCAACAACAAATCAGAGCGTTTTGAAATGGATCACTTTTGAGGCTCCCCCACATTCATCTCCCTGCAGCCGCCCTTTACAAAAATCATTATAAATTTTACATTTTCATACAGAAGAGTTGTTGGGCTTTCCGTTGATATCAATTTGAATCATGAATATTTCATTTGAAATGCTAAAAAAATCCTCCCAAAAGCTCGAAAAAAATGCAACGCTCTGATTTTTTGTCAACTCCATATTTTTTGTCTGATTTCACACTCGACCCATCTCCATATTCCGGTTTGCTGCGCACAACCCATTTGCCTAATCATTACGATCAATATGCCATCGTAATGAAAAGATAATTTCCATTAAAATGGTATCAAATTCCAATGATTTTGATGAATGGAAAGGGTGGCAGTATTCAATAGAAAGTGAACTTTCAAAAAACTGGTCAGCACAGTCATGCACTCGTAAATTAAATGCATTGAGCCATTTTGCGACATTTCACTTCCTGCCTCACCCTATTCTCTGGGCTACTGCAATCGCCCCAATTGCATAATCACTACACATATTGCACCGTTTGAAAGGTATATAATGAGGCTTTATTGTGACACCAATTTCGAATATGCTTATTAAAAAATACGAGAGATATGATCGATCAAACTTGAGTTTCCGAACCTTTTTTGAGGGGTTTAGTTAGCTAATTATGGATTAAGACAGTATATGACCCCGTTTACAGTGCAGGGCCGGACCGAGCCGCGGCTCGGCCCGGCCTAAATTGCGGTACTCGGCACCCAATTTTGTGCGTTTACAGTGGCGGGCTCGGCCCGGCCGCCCTTTCAATATCTTGTCGTAGTGGCGCTCTGCATATAAACAAACCATTATTTTGGGGGCGCGCCGGGGTCACAGTGCAAAGGCGCGTTATTTGCAATGAATTGTTTTCCCAATTTGGTACCGCATTTGGCCCTGCGTGCGTTTACAGTGAGAAAAAGCACGGCCGAGACCACCTCAAGAGCGGGGCCAAATGCGCGGCCACTTTTGGCCCCGCATTTGGCCTTTTGAGCGTTTACAGTGAAAAAAAAGGCCGGGCCGAGCCGCGGCTCGGCCCGGCCTTTTTTCACTGTAAACGGGGTCTATGACAGCTGAATGAAGGAATGTTTACTCAGGCGATATAACTTTTGGATGTCGTCATTGGATAAATAAAACAAAAGTACAAAAGTATGTATTGAACGACCAGTAAGTAAAGTCCATAGTAATTAATATAAGAGTTTAGTTGGCCTGAACTGAAGCCAACTGCGATGTGTTTTTTTTAGACGGTTGATTGTTGGTTATTATTTTTGTGATGATATTACCAGTACAGTATATTTCACCCTTCAAACATTGTTTGGTGTAATGTTATAGTACGTCCATTGCCTTCTTGGGGTCATTGATAATGTTGATGGTTGACCATGGTTTCTTTCTGTTTGTGATCGACATGTCCACATTGATCTTTGTAGCTCATTTTCGCTGCCGTAGATATCTCCTAATGAGTTCAAGGGATATTTTGGTATATGGTGTTTATCGGTACTAAAAAAGAAAAGGCGTTTAAATTTAAAAAGTTCGACAGATATGTGATTTGCATCTTTCGTTGCTATTGAAGCTTAAATGAGACGTATTAAACTCTTCGCTTTTCTAAGAAAAGGGGTAGTCCAAGCAAACAATTAATACAGAACATTTTTTTTGTTCTTGATCTGGCTAGATGTATTTACCAATTTTTGTTTTTTATGCTTTTATTTGATATTCGTAAATATATTCAGACAGAAATAACTCACTCTGTGCTAGATTAACAGTGCTGAAAATGGTACGTGAACGCATTTGTATGTAGTGCAATGTATTTTCCTAATTAATTTTCAAAGGTAACAGTTGTTGTCAAAATTAGACCAGACAAAATATACATACATGTCCTGCAAAGTATGCACCAAAATTGAGCTGTCTACACAAAACGGTCAGTTTAAGACAAAAACTAATAATTGGGGAGGGATAACATAATGAACTGTCAACAAAACATATTCATTTGTTCCTTGTTGTCTAAAAAGAAATGTGATGCCAAAAAGAAGTATATTACAATACTGAAAAGCAAATTTCGGACCAGAATTTTCCCCAAATGATTTGCTTTTGCTTTATATTTTTGTATTAATAGGCAAACGGAAAATCTCACTCTGGATAATAATGGTTACAATTTAATAAATTATCTGAAAGCATTTTATGTAGCGCAATGTATTCCCTATTGCACTCACATCAGAAGAGGTAAGGCCTAATTTAGACCCTCATATGAGATTACTGCATGAACGTCTTTAGTTCATTCTAGGTAAAGTAAATTTGCATAATAATGCCAGCAAATTTTTTATAAACAAATCAGGCAGTTGGAGAAAAAACTCATCATTTTTGGAATGTATAGGATTTTTAATGTTTTAAAGTAATTTTAATAAATAGCGCCCTCATATGATGACCTTTTGAAGTTCTACTTATTGTAAACTGGAGACCCCCCCCCCTCCCCCTAGCTTTACATATGTGCCAAATATGAGAGAGATTGGCCCTCAAATAAAGAAATTAAAGAGTAACCAATATGTACCCACTTGTGACCTAGATAAAATGGCCATTATATGCCTAAACATTTGCATATGACGCATGGAGATAACATAATCAAAAATGTGTCTTTTGTAGATTATATTCAAAGAATAATCACGTTTCTGATATGAATACATTCTCACTAGTAGACACCATAAGTTTAAGCTTACGGCCATCATGTTCACGGTGAAAGAAAAGCAAACTATTTTAATGAACATTGTTTTCTTAACCGTTTTGTTCACGGAAATTCCCGTGATTTTTTCATATGCAAAATTGATGACGTCATAATTATATGACGCCAATTAACTATGACAATGAAAATTTGTCTGCACTATATGCTTATATAGACATGGGTGTCAGCAAAGTTTAGTGGATAAAGACTATGCCATTATGAAATGAGAGCATTTAAAGGGGCCCTGCAAACCAAATGCATGTTGACTTCTGTTCATCTGTATTAGTGTACACATTCAATATTTGTAAACGGTTTGACCTAAATATGTTTTGTATATTTGTAAACATTTTATCATTTATTTTTCATGTTGCTAAGCCCCACCTCCTAAAAAACCCTCCAGAGTAAATTCTATTGTTGACCTGTTGTGACATCATCTGTCAATCACTGGTCAGCTATATACCAAAAGATGAAAGTACAAAAAGAACATCCACACAAAAGCATGCCCTGGATACCTCCATGCAATAGCTTAGACAGTGCTTTTCTTCTGACATAGCAACAGCTATTGAAATTGAAGGTGTGTGAGTTGGTATTATATTCAACCGCGTGATGCTATTGTGATTAGGCACTCAGCTTGGGTGAAGGTAACTTCTTTGTAACTGAGTAGTGAATGGCTGATGATGTCACAACAGGTCAACAATAGAATTCTACTCTGGAGAGATTTTCAGAAGTGGGGGCTTCACAATATGGAGAAAAATAATGACTAAAATGTTTTAAAATAAACAAAATATGTTTGGGTCAAATGGTTTACAAATAGTTGATGTGTACACTAATAGAGATGAACAGAAGATAACATGCGTTTAGTTTGCCTGGCCACTTTAATGCAATCTCAATTTTCACCCACCCTAAGAAATGAAACAAAACATGAAAAGGTTCTATTTTTACATACCTCCAAAAAAGTAGTAAAAAACATAGTATAATTGAGTTCTTTTCTTGTTAACATTTTGTTTCTAGCATTGGTAATAAATGACACCCAAGTCGGAGGATCATAGGGGGGGGGGGGGGGGGGGGGGGTCACCGGTAGGTCTCTCTGGCCCACAGACTACGTACGCCTATGATATATCATATGCAAATACTTAACTGCTCCGAAACACATATAAATAACACTTGATTCTTAAATGATTGACGGATTCATAACATAACATTACTAAAAACATGATCAGAAAATCAGAAATCAGAAAATTGAGAATGTTCGATAGTATTGTTCTCGTATCGATTGTTGAATAATGCCACTTACAATCCGTGTCGGTGTTTGAAAGATTATGTTGATTACCTCTAGACCGGCAGCCCAGAGGTCTTTTGTGCATTGAAAAGCGTACAGATTGTTGAACATATGAATATTTAGAGGAGAATGTAACAAATCCAAACGTATGAGTCTCCCGGGGTGTACCCGTGGATAAAGGGGTCCTTTGCACCTCCAAAGTTTGGCCCCTGGGGATTGTCCGATGCTTCTATTTTTTGCGAATGTACCGTGTTCAACATCGCTGACTGCGGGGAGAGCGAAACAGATTACAAAGTTCTCGCTGATGTGTATCTGGCAATTTCGGAAAATTTTACTTTGCCTGTTTTGAAAGACGAAATACACGTTGATGCATTGGGTCTGGGGATAATGTCCAAAACCTCTTGCAACTTAACAAATATGTCTTACAGATTACAGAATACATATTGGATACAAATGTCATCCATTAAATTACCCTACAGATGCCTCTGAATGTTGAAGATCGACTCGTCAAAGTTCTCTTTAAAAAAATGAACTTCCACTTTCAGAAATTGTATTTCCGTACGTAAATGTTATTAATGCTCCAACACCATCGCTGCACAACATAGGACGTAAAGGTTAGTTTTATGTGTGTATTGGCGCCATAGCTGCATGTTAAGTACTGTAGCGACCCATACTTCGCTCATACATGTTGCTTCACCCCGACCTGCTTTTGCCGATCCAGTTATTTCCAGTTTATCACTCTCGGTACTTTTCCAGTTATTTTCCACCACGTGGCTCATACATATTCATGTTTTCTCCGCGTGTGCGCCCATTCAACCAATCACGCATCACCATTTCGCCAGCCGCGCTTTTCAACTTCACGTGCCTTTCACCAGTTTCTTCACTCCGATCACCATCTCTCGTTGAGTCAACATCAACTCTAGTTTTCTCTCTCCGCCGTCGAGACCCTTCTGTGGCATGAATCTCCATCATGTCACAGCACCTTTCACGCCGCCCCTAGCGGACTGGATAGTTTCTAGTGGTACGTTATAATCACCGCCGTCTTGTGCCACTGATTCACCACTGGGAGCTTCCACGTCACGATACGCACCGGGCAGTTCTGGCGTACTCACCTCACAGCTCGACTCACCGTAGCTGGTCTGCTCACGCATCTTCTTAGTCGGCCTACGACAATGGACGATTCACTGTTCCTTCGGCACCGGCTCTGATTCCTGTATTCACCTTTCTTTGGCCTTCGACCCGCCGAGCGACTCACCGTCTCCTCGAGCGCCGCATCATCTTCTTCGTTTCTCGTCTCGACCGCGACCCACGAGCGTCAACATCTTCATCAGCGTCGTCATCGCGCACTTCGCGGTTCTTCAACCACGTCATCGAAGTCGCGTTTCCGCTTTCCAAGTCTCCGCATCATCATCGCGTGCAGCCCCTTCCTTCGTTCATCAAACCCGCACTTTTCGGACTTCAGCAAACATTTACTGTAAGCGATTATTTATTGTCAGGCTTATTTTAATGTATCTTCGTGCAATATCTAATCCCGTTTATTCATGCATATTCTCATCCCGTTGCAACGGCACACATGTATTTATTTATAACCCATTAAACATACGAAAAGGGAACCTTACTTTCTCTTGTGTTTTCTTGTCTACCTCGCTTCCTCGTAACTAAAATAAAATGGAGATATGTTGTGTGAACACGCATTACAAATCCATACGCAATCTACACACACACACACATAATATCCCACAGTACAATAGACATTCTCTCGCAGGATCTCAAATCGGCTTGTAACGCAAAAAGAGGCGACCTCGTGACGCATGACCATAGGTGAATGTGTGTGTTTGTGTGTGCCCTGTCGCTATGCCATGCGCTCTTATTGGTTCCTCTGCATTCGGCTATTTTCTAGAAGGGTGTTTATGTAATGTCTTGAAATTAATTTGTAAGTGGAAGCCCTGTTTGATCTTGTTTTGTTGATGGGGTTCATTCAAATGTATTTATATGGCCTTTGGGATATTCAAACGTGCTATCAATATGTATTCTGTAATCTGTGAGACATATTTGTTAAGTTGCAAGAGGTTTTGGATATAATCCCCAATGCATCAACGTGTATTTCGTGTTTCAAAACAGGGAACGTAACATTTTCCGAAATTGCCAGTTACGCATCAGCGATCACTTTGTAATCTGTTTCGCTCTCCCCGCAGTCAGCCATGTTGAACACGGTACATTCGCCAAAAATAGAATCATCGGACAATCCCCAGGGGCCAAACTTTGGAGGCGCAAAGGACCCCTTTATCCACGGGTACACCCCGGGAGACTCATATTTTGGGATTTATTACATTATCCTCTTAATATTCATATGTTCAACAATCAGTACGCTTTTCGATACACAAAAGACCTCTGGGCTGCCGGTCTATTCGGTCACAAGCTAGAACATGATCGGCGGTATCTTATCTCATACGCTTTCCTACAACACGAATGTGACAGTAATTGTCACATTTGTGTCACGATTTTGTACGAACATATATAAAAGCATACCTTACCTTCACATTGTTTAAAAAGATAATTTCCACTAACATGACTAATTAGATATATAAACATGAACAATACAAACAAAATCGATGTTTTAAGACACGAATGTATTTATCTCATAGATGGAATACAAGGAGATTATTTGCACGAAACAAGTACTCTGATTTTGAAGCCTAAGACAAACAAAATTGGCCACAATTATGCCTGTTGATCCGGCCATGCCTTTGAATACAAAGGTCAAGAGTCAAGAGTCTGATGGCCGAACAACCATATTTGTTCTTCAACAAGACAAATATTTGCTACCACAGCCATTCCTAGACATGTGGCAATCATCCACAAACATGTCATAATCTCCTTTTTTTAGTATAAACTATTGATTATTTGGTCCCTTTTTTTTTTATTATAGATGTTGTTTTGAGCTCAAACCAGTTGAATAATTTTTACAAAAAAATCTAAACAACTAAACAAGGAAGAAATTAATGAAAACAATGTGTTTGAATAATTATTCCAACTGGTCTCAAGAATGTAATTTTAGTCAACCATTGTTCAATTATAAGAAATGTATGATTAATGGGCAAAACTGTGATTGTCATAAATATACAGACTGATCATATTGTTCATTATAAACACATAGATTTCATTGTAAACACTCTACCTCACACGTGTGCATTTTTTTTCCCGGGAGCATAATGGCTTTCGTCTTCAAAAAGACCTGATATAGCTTGTTGGCTCTTTTGGGGTTAACGTTTGTAATTCAACAAATAATAGAAGGACGCATGCGCGTCCTTAGAATCTCTCAATTGGACAGTTTCTGCAACGCGCATGCTCGCTTCCGCTCTGTGTAGATATTTTCACCAACCCCTTCGTCTTATATTATATGAATACATGTTAAATAATTAAGTTCTCACTTGCACGCTGATCTTCTGTTGCCAAACACCAATCAAAGTGTCTGTGTTATTACGACAATTGGAACCAGTTTCAACAAACTATCAGATGATTGTGTCATGGCTACGTATGGAACGGAAGACTGCCACCTAAGGGCCAATATAGAGACTACGCTAAACACCGTTACTGTGTTAACCAATGCCAATGGAGGTGGGAGTAACGTTCAAAGTAAGTAAGTACAAAATCAAATTACAAGGCAAGCGTACATTTTCAATTTTATTTCCATCTTCTTTGGCCTACTTTCACTAAACTCTATTTGGCATAATGCCGAATACCATGCTTGCTAAGCCTATATTAGGATATTCAATTGACATTTATTGCAAACAAATCAAAATTAAGTTGGGTGGTTAACAGGTAAAATCGAATTAATACAAGGAAGTCATATCTAAAACAACAACGATCATACTACACAATATCGACTAACATGACATTAAAGCCTAACAGTATTGCGAAAGTTACTGAAAACATCTTTATTGGCCATACTAATTTATCAACATTTTTGAATTAGTGCAAAAGGGACTTCTTGTAAAATCCGAACCTTGGTAGCGTTAAATGACATGTAGACATATCACTGGAACTTCAGTTCACGCCATCAGCACGCCAGTGAGCTTTAGCCTAAATTTACTGCCCGTTTGCACCGATCTGCTGGGCTGGAGTTCGGGTCGGCTAGCCCGATATGCTGTGCACACTTGCGCTCGCATAGCTTCCCCATGCCATGTACCGTGTGCGGTTGAATTAAATTGTCTGTGCGCAAATCGCTTTAATTCGAAAATTTTAATTATCATTTTATCAAAAATATTAATAATAAAATTCAGAGCAGTTTTTGTCAAATTGTATACATTGGCAGATAATTTATCATATTATCTTAACATGCATGGTTGGTGATTGAAGCATATTTTTAATATCTTGTTGTGGGTGGTTCCCAAGACTGTCAGTTGGCTTTAAATATTCTGAGCAACTAAAAACGAAAAACAATTGGCAATTAATCTCACGAAATTAACATACACTGTTTTTCGATCCAACTTCATTCTTTTTCCTGTTTTTTGCTCCTAATGAATAATTTTAGACTTAAAATAATGATCATATAATGTTTCAAAACTACCAATGAACAATAAATGGTTAAATGGGTTTGCATTCATTAATTTAGCCTATTGTTTTGAGCTTTGAAAGGCAGGACCTTTAATGATTGGCCCCTTTCCCACTGTCCAAAAAGTCATCATTATGTGTCATTTCTCAGAGTTGGCTGTAAAAGTTTCAACCAAAATTGGCACAGAGGCTCTCTAGGCCCAACGGTGGTATGGCTCGTACCCATTAAAATGACATATCATGAGTGTCCACGCGGCGATCTTCTGTACTCCCTAGTCCAGGGACGTCCGGTAAATCTTGGTTGCATGGTATGTGGTAGACACTTGGTAGTCTGTCTTGCTTGATGACCATGTTAGAGCGATCTCTGATGTACAGTTTGGCGGAAGGCGTTGATTCCACAGTGTGTTTTTCAGAGACGACGAAGGCTCCTTGTAGCATTTCCGGTTTTTACGGCACAGGTTAAGACATTTTGCAATCATCTATCCTGGTGGTCAATCATGGACGTCCTAGAGAGTCCCTCCTCTCGATCACGTCTGAGGATTTTACAGACCGTAACCGGCGATGTTCAAACGAAATAGTGGACATTGCTTGTTGACACCTCTTCCTGGTGGAGCACAAGCATCGTTTTGCGTGTAACCAATGAAGTTGGACGAAGTATGGCCTAGATAGCCTATGTGCCAATTGTGGTTGAATATTTTACAGCCAATTCTGAGAAATGACAAATAACGATGACTTGTTGAACATAGGCTTTGTAAAGGGAAAGGGGCCAATCATCAAATGTCCTGACTTTCAAAGCTAAACAAAAAGACTAAATTAATTAGTGCAAATTCATGCAACCATTTATTGTACATTGGTAGTTTGGAAATTTTATAATTATTATATTTAGTCTAAAAGGATTTATTAGGCGCAAAAAACAGGACAAAGAATGAAGTTGGATCTAAACAAAAATATTCCAACTTTATGACCAACAGTGTAGGATTAATACATGTATAATTGCATTTCGAAATAAAATATTAAAAACTCCTCAAGAAATTAAGATTAAGAAAAGAGTCTGATAAAGAGAATTAGATGAAGAGTCAGAATATTAAGAAGAGTCAGAAGAAGAATGAAGAGAAAGAGTAGAAGAAGAAGAAGAAGAATGAAGAGAAAGAGAAGAAGAAGAAGAAGAAGAAGAAGAAGAAGAAGAAGAAGAAGAAGAAGAAGAAGAAGAAGAAGAAGAAGAAGAAGAAGAAGAAGAAGAAGAAGAAGAAGTAGAAGAAGAAGAATTTTTTTGTTGACTTTTCAAAGGATAACTTTATTTACAAAATTAATAATATCATCAAAGTCAAGTGTTTACAATAAAAACAAAGTACAAAATAGAATACATAAAGTATGCAAGCACAACAAATACAAGTAAAACAATTGTCAAGGAAACACTAAAGAACCTTTAAAATATTGTGTGTGTTTAAACAAAAAAGAACCTTAAACTGTACATCAAACCAGCACAAACGGTGTTTAACATTCAAGTAATTAATACAGCACAAAAATAGGCCAAGTAACACAATAGAATCTAGGCACAAAACCTACATTTTAAATCAACCATGTAAACCTATCGCCATTAACAAGAAAAATTGCACCATTGCAAGACCAACGCTTATTAAAAGCAAACAAATTATTATGCATTTTATAAAATTCATATTCCAACAAGATTTTACTTTTAATCCTGAGTACCCAAAAGGAAATAGGGTCATAAAAACAACATTTCCGATACAACCAATACAAAGTACTTTTCAAATTAGAAAGACGGACTGCCTCCCTGCAACGACCCCGCGCATGTGGAACCAGAGCCCAATAGAGTTCAAAGTCAATCTTGACGGTCGGAAGAAGGCAGGCGATGAGACGATGAAGAAGGTCCAAGGACGGCTGGATAAGGGGGCATCTGATGAATAAATGCGTGATAGTTCCTTTCTCCCCACACCATCCACACGAAGACGGAATGTCAGGGTTAAGGTGGTGAAGAACGGCGAGAGAGGGAAGAACGTTGGGTAGAAGCTTGTACGGACATCACCATCTTTCTTGGCCGAGGGAAGCTGATAAACCTCCGTCCAGTTAATGCGCGAGGACAGCGAGAGAGCGTCAACGTCATGCCAATATGTGTGTGACGTTGCAGGCAGAGAGTTAGTCGAGCGGTTGAAGATACAATACAGTTTCTTAGAAGGTATTGTAAGCATGTCTATATTATCACTGGTCTTCACAATACACGGACGAGGCAAAGAAATGTCCGAAAGAAGGAGAATCACCGAGCGTCGAAGTCCACTAGCGGAGAAAAGTTCAGGAAAAGTGGCTGATAGAGCAAGATGTAGGCGAGCAAGCTCGAGGTCCAGGAGACGCCGTGAAGGAAAACGTAAGATGGCGTGGGTTATGAAGTCATCAGCATACTTCCAGCTGCCGTCGGTCAGATTGATAGTATTTTGGACAAGTTTGATTCCACATGCGAAGAGTCGTGCAGGGAAAACCAGAGAGCCGTCTACTGACCGTGAAATGAGGGGGAGTATAATTTAAAGGAACATCAAACATATGATTAATACAAGACGTTGTTTGAATGCGAGCTCCATAAAACTTCCAAGCAAGCAACACTTCACTATAAAAACAAGGAAGACTTACAAAGAATCTTTCGTCCAAATCAATAAAGAGCAATTGAACATCAAACTCGAATCTTCTATAACTATGAAGATTATAAGAAAATAAGGCATACGCAGGGTGCGAACAAAGATTTAAAAAACGTTGCAAAAAACTAAAGCGAAAAGTACGGACGCGTGCTCGGAGGCAAGCTAAACCCAGTCCACCCTTTTGGGTCTCTTGAAACAAAATAGTTTTTTTAAGCAAGTGCCGTTTACTAGACCACACAAAATGTATAAACATGTCTTGGAGCTCTTTTAAAACACGTTCAGGGGGAGAAACAACCGCAAGACAATGAAATATTTTGGAAGCAGCTAATTGATTAGCTACAAGAACCCTCCCTTTAAAAGACAAACTAAAAGAGAGTGAATTCCAACGAGAAAGAGTTTTACACAATTTTTCTTTACAACTTACCCAATTCTTATTTACATAACTAATATTATTCCCCAGGTAAACTCCAAGACAAACCATACCATCATTGTTCCATGAGAATCCGAGAGGCCTGTCTATCCGTCTGGACCAAGACCCAGACCAAAGGCCTTGGGATTTCACAAAATTAAGACCAGCAGCAGAAGAACTGCTGAACACCTTATAAACATTATCTATAACATCAAAACCAGAATCGTTTGTTACAAAAATAGAAATGTCATCCGCGTAAGCAGACACTGAACAGAACTTATTACTGTTAGGTAACAAAAAGCTCATTGTATGTAATTTTACTCTAAGCATATTTTAAAAAGGTTCAATAGCCAAGGAGGAGAGTAAGCCCGACAGAGGGCAGCCTTGACGGATGCTCTTTCGAAAAGGAAAAGGAGCCGTCAGTGATCCACAAACCTTAACTAAACCCTCAGCATCATTATATAAAAGTTTAACATCAGAAATAAAGGATTCACCGATGCCCATAGCACGCATCGATTTAAATAAATAATGATGATCAACATTATCAAAGGCTTTCCTCTGATCTAAATTAACTACAGCAAGAGGAGTATTTTTGGTATTAGCAAAATTAATCACCTCTCGAATCAAATTCAAATTATTATAAATTGTGCGACCAGGTACGCAGTACGACTGGTCAACACCAACAATATCACCAATTACAAGCTTCAACCTATTAGCAAGCACTTTTGCAAAAATCTTATAATCAGTATTAAGGAGCGAGACAGGACGCCAATTAGAAATATCCGCCAAGTCTCCCTTTTTAGGAATGAGTGTAATTATGCCCCTACGAAACGAATATGGAAGTCGTCCAGTACCCAAGACAAATTGTAAGACGGAAAAAAGTCGTCTTTCGAAAGCGGCCAAAAAGTTTGATAAAACTCAGAAGATAAGCCATCAAGACCCGGTGACGTGTTTGTACCGAGCTGCATAACAGCAACGTCAAGCTCATCAAGTGTTAACGGGTTATCAAGATCTACAGCCACTTGCGAATCTAATCTCTTCAAATTTTGCAAAATATCATCACAAGAAGTTTCATTAGTGGGGACAGGACTGTATAGGCTTTTATAAAAGTCTCTCACATGATCATTAATGTGTCTCTGATCTTCTGTGATAACACCAGAGGAAATGCGAATGTTAGAAATCGTTTTAGAAGAAGAGTTAGACTTCTCGAGACTAAAAAAGAAGGAAGAGCTTGTGTAAGTCTCATTAGCACATTTGAAACGGGACCTAATAAGGGCTCCCTTGGCTTGGCACCTAATAAGCTCATTTAGTTCACGCCTCTGCTCAGCAAGAGCATGCTGAATATCAGGTGTGAAAAAAGACTCAGACTGAAGCTCATCAATAACTTTATTAATATTTAATAACGCCTCTCTCTTCTCACAAGCCAGCTTAGAACCAAACATCTTTGAAAGAGATTTAAGGTGGGATTTGCCAATGTCCCACCATAACAAAATATCACTAAAATCCGACTTTTGGCTCCGCCAATCCAACCAAAATTGAGTAATAATATCCAAATAATTCTTATCCTCAAGAAAAGAATTATTTAAGTTCCAAAAAGCACTCCTCCGATTCTGCGGAGAACACTTAACTTTCAAAATAACAGCATCGTGGTCAGAGAGAGAGCAATGTATAATGCACGATGACTTTACATAAGACATTAAACCAAAAGGGACATAAAACCGATCTAGTCTAGCTTTAGAAACCCCATGAATACTAATGGGATTATTCCTAAGCCAAGAAAACTTCCTTTCCTCGGGATGCATGCGTCGCCAAGCATCATACAAAGCAGAGCTATCAATAATAAGCTTCAAAGCAGAGACAATAGAAGGCCTATGTTCAAAAGGCATACTTAGTCTATCAAAAGCGGGATTTAAAGTGCAATTAAAGTCACCGCCAATGATAATTTCACCATTTGTGCGAGACTTCACATGAGTCCCAAGAGAACTCAAAGCACGCATAGCCGTGTAATCAGCCTGAGGAATTAAAACATTATAAAGGTGAAATAAAAAATCATCAACTTGAACTAAAGTATACAAAATATAACCATCAAACAAAACTAACGAATCAAGAACATCAACACAGCCCTTCTTTAAAAGGATTGCTACCCCTGATCCACGCGAGCGACCAGGCGAACATATAGGGGTGAAAGAAGGCCAGGAAGACCAGCAAGAAGAGCCTTGAGGAAGGTTGTTAGTTTCCTGCAAAAAAATAATATTTGAATCAAAGGCAAAATTATCAACATAGGAGGAGACGGAGGCGTTCTTTAACCAGCGCACCCGGTACCGTGGTCATTTGTCCGATGAGATATCATTGACGGCTGGTGTGCCTCAGGGCACAAAACTTGGCCCAATTTTGTTCTTGATACTAGCCAATGATGCCCTCTCTGACTGTGGCCTTAGGTACTGGAAGTACGTGGATGATATGACAATTGTAGAGTCACGTATGCGGGATGCGCCCAGTGAGGTCCAGCCGACCATGGACTCATTCAGGCAATTCATACTTACGTCTAGCACTGGCTCAGCACTGGATAAATCCACTGCTAGACGCAGATATGAATGGAATGTCTAGCATCAGTCTGTGCTCAGCCTGGCATAACTTTGATCCACTGTTGATCCACTGTTGATGCTAGACACTCGTCTAGCACAAGGTTGCGCATGCGCATTACGGTATTGCGCGTTCAGAATTTGCAAGTCATCGTTACGTCACAATAGAAGTGTACTAGTGCGCATGCCCAGTCATGTCCTAGACAGCTTTTCGATCCACTGTTGTATTCATACTTGCGCGTCAGTTATCCACTGTTGATGCCGAGTATGAATGGTCGGCTTTTTCGTCTAGCACTGGCTCGGCAGTGGATTTATCCAGTGCCGAGCCAGTGCTAGACGTAAGTATGAATTGCCTGATTAACTCAATGGTGTGATACAAACAATATGAAACTCAATCCTAATAAATGCAATGTAATGCGTGTCGATTTTGGTAAATATGAAAAAATACCGCTCGATGTTAAAATTAATAATTTGACTCTAGCCCAAGTAGATTCAATGAAAGTCCTTGGAATTTTGATTAATGAAAATCGTAAGTGGGAGGGTCAGGTGTATGCTATGATTAGGAAGACTAATAAGCGAATGCATATTCTTCCTTCTTTAATTCCATTTAAATTACCAATGAGAGATTTGATATTGATTTATAAGGGATACGTTCGCCCCTTGGTTGAGTACGGGGTGCCTGTTTGGCACCCTGGTCTAACAAAAATGCAAACAGCCTCTATTGAAAGAGTCCAGAAACGAGCACTAAGGCTGATTTTGGGTCCCCTTTATGGATCATATGATAATGCTTTGGATGTTACGATGGTTGAAACTCTGGAATATAGGCGAAAGAAAACATGCTTGAAGTTCGGCAAATCCCTCCTTAATTCCAATGATTTCCGGAACTGGCTCCCAGAACAGAGACCAGACACTGGAAGGCAGTTACGTCGTCAAACAAATTTATATTCTATTGGTTGTAGGACAGAAAGGTATAGGTCCAGCCCTATTCCTTACATTGTGAGATGCTTGAATAAAAATACTAATTAGATACCTTAAAATCCCCATGTATATTGATGCATGTAATACATTAGACACGTAAGTTATGTACTATTATAATATACTGGTTTGATTTGATTATTGTGTTATAATTGTTCACGCACATAATTCCGATCAATATTATGATGCTTCCTATCTTTATTATGATGCTTCCTTTGTGTGAGGCATTTGTGTATAATAACGGGCAATTATACTTTGATGGTAAAAATGCATTTATTCACCCTTATTGGATAATTGATTTGGACAAACTAGTTATTACAGCGAGATACAGTACCTTATAATTGTACATTTAATACTTTTGACTCTAAAAGTAAGTGTTGATTATTATAAGCTATTGAACCAAACCAAAACACTCTTATTGAAATGCATTTGAATTCGCATGTTTGTGTACGAGTCTCAATTTACGGGTGATATCATTATATCCATAATCCATGTAATTGAATAAAGTTAGTTAAGCCATTGAATGCAATACATTATGATTCATATATCATATCATTCTATTCGGATAATTAATTCTTACTAATTTCCAAGAATTGCTGCTAGTTTATGTAGTTTTTTTATAAATATTTAACTTGCTTAGTAAGTGATATAAATATTAATTTATAAGTATTCTAAATGTTATAAATTTTACTTTTAAATATTAAATTTGCATTAGAAAATCGAATTAATACACGATGCCTTAATATTATATTATGGGCTTTTGTTATTACTCATTTCATGTATCAATATATAAAACAACATTATTACTCACTGTCGTTGGTTAGTAATTACGGCTAATTCGTTATTCTATTAATTTGTGATTGAGCTATATTATGTAATTTTCGTAAATTTTTAACTAGCCCAGTAAATGTTACAGCAGTCATAATGGTTTTAATGTTATCTTAAAATATAAAATTTGCATTAGGAAATATAAATTGATACATGATGCCTATTGATTTTTGTAATCACTTAATTATTGATTAATCGATATACAAAATAATAATATAATTTACTGTCTTTCGTTAGTATTCATGCCTAATTTGTGATACTATTCAGGTATATTATGATTTATTTCTCTAATTATTGTATATAATATATTAAAGGGGTAGTTTAGTTTTGGTAAGGCTGAACTTTAGTAACCAAAACCTGCACAGTAACATTATAAACTAATAGTTATAACTTCACCATGCTCGAAAGGTATACAAAATTACAAACGACTAAGTAAATAGCCCGTTATCATTCAAAAAAGGCCATTTTAACACAAGAGGGCGCCTTTTAAAAAGGCATTGGTTTCAACCATTTTGCATGCAAAATTATGCATGTGATATTTTATTGATATAATGATTAAATAGAGAGATCATCAACAACTATTTAAGAAACACTTTTGAAATTTTTTGAAAAAGTGCAAGCATTTTTTAATTTTTTTCAAAAAATCATCTAATTATCTGGGCCCCAAATAATTATAAGATCGGATATATTTATTGATATTTCAGCCGTTTCTGGGTCGATTTTGACCAAATAAAGTTTATTCTGCCATTAAAATTGCATGTTCTCTCAAATTCGACACTCAGTTTTTCATTACCTCACAAAAAAATTGTGATGTGCAGCGCCCTCTCTACCAAAACTAAACTACCCCTTTAAGGTTTCTTTATACCTCGTGAGTTCATTAATGTTATTTCCATGTTTGTAAATATTGTTGCAAATGACACTGCAATTCAGCTTGTAGCTGTGAATGTGACATTTTGTTGAATAAAATACCATTATTATAAAGGAGAAGAACAGCCTCCAGTGTTAAGAGAAAGTAAAGACAAAGTCATCGAAAATAAGGGGAAAAGGGAAAACAAAAACAAAAATAAAGCATGTCCTAATAAAATCATCATATCAAGCTAATCATATTTCGTCCTCCAATTTCTTTATTAACTTTTGAACCCTCTGTTGTGTGCTTTTCTTAAAGAGGGGGGAGTTACTCAAAGGTCTTTACTGCTTAATCAAACCAGAAATGTTCGGCGTGAATTTCCTGGCCACCTCGAGAGGTTTTTTTCTGGCTTTAACTACTCTCACAACATTGAGTAAGTCATTGTTTGTGAGAGGGCCTTGGCTAGAGGGGAATGAAGACGCCCAATCAACAGAATCATCATCAGAGCATGGACCCTACTACTAGTAGGGTCCATGATCAGAGGTAGCCGTGTCTTCCCACGTCGGGCAGTCAGTGGAAGCAGGGGAGGAGGGGACGGGTCAAGGAGGGGACGGGTGAAGGAGGATTAGAAGTCCGTAAAGTGTTACGGGTGGGAGACAATTGTGCCACAGTCTGAGTAGGGAGGGGAACGGGAGATTGGGAGTCTAAAACAGGACCAAGGGAATGGGAGGGTGAGGGTGGGTCGGGCAGCTGTGGAGAGTGAGAGGGGGGTGACTGAGTGGGAGGAAACATCAAGGAAGGGCGAGGCGAAACCGATAACGGCTTCGACGGAGATGTGCTCGGCGTAGAGAGGGTTGGCACTAATTTTGACATCTTTCTAGGACGGATTGGGGAGGAAAGGGGTGTGAGACGTGAAATGTCTTTGGAGGGGGCAATGGGGGACGGTTTCCTTTTTGCAACAACTTCCGAAAAAAAAGTCTCGTGGGCTCCGGCGGTGTACCCCACACAGAGGACTGGGGTGCAAGAAGACCCGTCGATTTATTACCAGTAGAGGCCGTTTCATCAGTGTGAGAGGTCGGGACAGATTGGGGTTGGGGAGGGGGGTGGGGTATTGGTTGGGGTTGGAGAGTGGGACCAGAGGACTTGGGGCGATGATTGGGGCCCGATTTACCCTTATCACCAGGGCGGGACTCAACCTGAGTCAGCCTCTTCTTGCACACCCGACTGACATGCCCCACCTCCCCGCATTCAAAGCAGCGCATCGCTTCTGTTGACACAAAGATGCGATAATTAGCTCCATTATAAGCAAAGCTTATGTGTGAAGGGGGGGGGGGGGGTAATGTTTGACTGAATCATTACTTGGACTTGCCGACGAAATGATAGAATGTGGGCAAAGTCTTTCTCTTTGAAACCAAGAGGTATAGCACGGATATGAGATACAACCTTACACAAAGGAGGAATGTGCTGGACAATAACATGATTGGGTATTTCTGGATAGACATTAGACAAAGTTAATCGTGTGGAGGGCAATACCAGCGGAGTGACCTCCACAAAAGCGCCATTGTGCGAGAAACCGAGAGAGACTGCAGTAGCCATTGCCTCTTTTGAGTTAAGATAAATAGCAATTCGATTGTTACTAATCCTAGATGCCGAGACGATGATGCTGGGTGGTGTAGTCGCTGTGAACGAACGAACGTAAGTATGGATCGGAATGTCCGATTGTGCATTAAATGAAACCCCATTGTTACGACGTGCTCGCTTAGGTAGCCAGGGGAACCACGGGCGGAGTGGAACCATTCCTCACACCGCTCGTCCCGGGCAACTCTGGGGGAGCTAGCTGCCCCGCAGCGCTAGCCATACTGGCCGACACATACACTTCACAAAATGAATAAAAAACAGTCAAAATACTAAAAACAGTACGTTAAAAAGGTGGACTGGATATACAGTAAGGTGCCTATAACGGTCACCAAAAAACTATCATAAACCAAGACGCCCAAACCGGTAAAAAAAACAAACACAAAAACACAAAAACCAAGAGCTCTTCAAAACAACGTCTTACCCGAAGAAGAAGAAGAAGAAGAAGAAGAAGAAGAAGAAGAAGAAGAAGAAGAAGAAGGTGGTGATGGAGGTAAAGAGGAAGAAGGAATAAAAGAAGAGATAAAAGAATCGTATAAGATGACATGTTGGGGGAAGGAGAAAAGAAAGATGGGAATGAGAATTCGTATGTTTTTCATTTTAAACCATTTCTCCGCCTACCATCCCAATTTTGATTAATTAAGAAGAGTTAGAAGAAGAATGCGGCTATTATACGAAATTTCGTTTTGACAGTGTTTGAACTGACTTAGACAAGTCCGATTGTCCCTATACCCAAGTTGAAACTATCCTTTCGTTAAGGATTTCAGACATGCAATGTTGTAAAAGGTTGGCAACCAGAAACAAACCTTTATAACCTTCTAGGATCACAACCTAGGTGGACAACCTAGCTATTGGAAATTCGCAGGATGGGTTTTAAGAAAATCACTCCTATAATGCAGCTCAATACTGTGTGTTACAGCTCTTGCACCATTACACCACAATGCATACTGATACCAGCTTGTTTTTTTCATGGAGGTCTTCCTCAACCAAAGTTGAGCATATTGCTTCTTTAGTTAATGTCTCACACGCCTTTACAACGCAACGTAATGCGCCATACACGGATGTGACATTTCGTATACAGCGCTTGATATTTAAGCCGTTTCTGAACCGATTTTGACCAAATAAAGTTTTTACTTCATGCTACCATCAAAATTGTATGCTCTTTCAAATTTTACCCCAGTTTTCATTATCTCAATTAACAAAATATTTCTAAATGGACTAAATTATGTATTATGCACTGTAAAATGATCAAATATTTGATTATTTGCTACACTATAATGAGATTCCTTTGACCACCTAATAAAACAATACATTTGTCCACTGCACACAGGTGACCACTATAATACAGGTTCTCTGACATTTTTTCCACTGCAGAAGATTTTTTTTTCTGTGGCCACTATAGACAGGTTTGACAGTATGGAAATCCAAAGCTCATCTCACAAAACACATATCTCCAATCATTTCTTTTGCTCGTTTCAGACTTTTTTCACAATTATTGTTGATGCATTACGGTTGCAACAATACAGGGACGCACACCAATCAACAAGATGAGCATTCATAATTAATCAATAGATCCAATATAGATATAATTTCAAATTTGCATTCATTCAATCATTACAAAAAAATGAAAAGAAGCCATACTTTTAAGGCAATTAATACATATATCAAATAATCATTTATTAAACACAACTAACCAAGTAAAGTGTCTAACTCCACGAAAATTTACTTGGAGCTTCCACATTTCTCTTCTACCGTGTTGTTTGGCTTATTGTAAGAGAAGAATAAAAAAAAGGGGTAAGATTTTTGTAATTCAACTTTAGTATGACGATATCTATCACTGCAAAAACTAGGGTGTTAAATTTAACACCCTGGTGTTAAAATGTATTCTGTCCCGGTATCTATATAATGCAACACCCACAGATTAAAATAACACCAAGTTTGGGATTAAATAATAAGTTACTCTTTCTAGTGTTGAATATTTTAACACCAACAATCAACACCATTGGTGTAACTTTAACACCATCTGGTGTTGAATATTTAACACCAACGATTAACACCATTGGTGTTACTTTAACACCATCCATAGTGTTAAAGTAACACCAATAGTTTTGATCGTTGGTGTAAAATATTCAACACCAGACAGAATATTTATTATTTAATCCAGAACTTGGTGTTATTTTAATATTTGGGTGTTAGATATAGATACCGGGAAAGAATAAGTTTCAACACCCGCGGTGTTAAATTAACACCATATGATAACACCATGGGTATTAAAGTTTCATTCTGTAATGGTATCTATATTGAATATTGGGCAACACCTAATAATGTAAACGACACCAAGTTTTGGAATAAAACATAGTTGAGTTTTAGTAGAGAGGGCGTTAGACTACTTTTTTTTTTGTGAGGTAATGAAAATCTGAGTGTAAAATTTGAAAGAGCATAATATTTAAATAATAAAATCATCTTTGTTTGATCAAAATCAGTTCAGAGACGGCTGAAATATCCATAAATATAACAATTTGTAATAAACCTGGGGCCCCAGGTTTATTAGAGAATTTTGAACCAGCCGTTAAAAATTCAGTTTCACCAAAACTGTACTCTCCTTACCAGAACTCAACTATCCATTTAATTGTTGAACATAACATTCTACACCTACAGTGGTGTTAAATGTTGCATCATAAAACAGTGGGCATTGCATGCCTTGGGGGGGGGGGGGGGGGGGGGGGGGGGGGGACTTAATGAAGCAAACATACAGCATGTTGTTAGAATGAAAAAAAGTTTATTACATGAAAGAAACCTGACAGAACTTGATAACATGTGCGAGCACCTTGTAAAAGTACTGTATAACCAAAATAGCTATACGAGCGCAACAATCAATTAAGTTTATAAATACTACAACAAACGTAATCCTAATATAGTCATGGAAGTGCTGAAGTGTGCTTTGGCAAGGAGTATTCTAGACCAATATGTGGCAACACATTTCAAAGTGTAACTTAGGTAAAAAGTTTGTACCTTTTGCACTTTACTTCACCATGCCATGGCAACATCTTAGTTTTTGGTGAAGTACAAGACAGATTACTGACGGTCGCGCAGCGATGTCCCTTCAGGCAAAATGAAGATTCAAATCGAGCTTAAAGGGGTAGTTTAGTTTTGGTAGAGAGGGCGCTGCTCATCACAATTTTTTTGTGAGGTAATGAAAAACTGAGTGTCGAATTGGAGAGAACATGCAATTTTAATGGCAGAATAAACTTTATTTGGTCAAAATCGACCCAGAAATGGCTGAAATATCAACAAATATATCTGAGCCTATAATTATTTGGGGCCCAAATAATTAGATGGTTTTTTCAAAAAATTAAAAAAATGCTTGCACTTTTTCAAAAATGTTCAAAAGCGTTTTTTAAATAGTTGTTGATGATCTCTCTATTTAATCATTTTTTCAATAAAACATCACATGCATAATTTTGTATGAAAAATGGTTGAAACCAATGCCTTTTTAGAAAGCGCCCTCTTGTGTTTTAATGGCTCTTTTTGAATGATAACGGGCTTTTTACTTAGTTGTTTGTAATTTTGTATACCTTTCGAGCATGGTGGAGTTATAACTATTAGTTTATAATGTTACTGTCCAGGTTTGGTTACTAAAGTTCAGCCTTGCCAAAACTGTAGGGACTTTAGTAACCATAGGTTGTTAGTTTCCTGCAAAAAAATAATATTTGAATCAAAGGCAAAATTATCAACATAGGAGGAGACGGAGGCGTTCTTTAACCAGCGCACCCGGTACCGTGGTCATTTGTCCGATGAGATATCATTGACGGCTGGTGTGCCTCAGGGCACAAAACTTGGCCCAATTTTGTTCTTGATACTAGCCAATGATGCCCTCTCTGACTGTGGCCTTAGGTACTGGAAGTACGTGGATGATATGACAATTGTAGAGTCACGTATGCGGGATGCGCCCAGTGAGGTCCAGCCGACCATGGACTCATTAACTCAATGGTGTGATACAAACAATATGAAACTCAATCCTAATAAATGCAATGTAATGCGTGTCGATTTTGGTAAATATGAAAAAATACCGCTCGATGTTAAAATTAATAATTTGACTCTAGCCCAAGTAGATTCAATGAAAGTCCTTGGAATTTTGATTAATGAAAATCGTAAGTGGGAGGGTCAGGTGTATGCTATGATTAGGAAGACTAATAAGCGAATGCATATTCTTCCTTCTTTAATTCCATTTAAATTACCAATGAGAGATTTGATATTGATTTATAAGGGATACGTTCGCCCCTTGGTTGAGTACGGGGTGCCTGTTTGGCACCCTGGTCTAACAAAAATGCAAACAGCCTCTATTGAAAGAGTCCAGAAACGAGCACTAAGGCTGATTTTGGGTCCCCTTTATGGATCATATGATAATGCTTTGGATGTTACGATGGTTGAAACTCTGGAATATAGGCGAAAGAAAACATGCTTGAAGTTCGGCAAATCCCTCCTTAATTCCAATGATTTCCGGAACTGGCTCCCAGAACAGAGACCAGACACTGGAAGGCAGTTACGTCGTCAAACAAATTTATATTCTATTGGTTGTAGGACAGAAAGGTATAGGTCCAGCCCTATTCCTTACATTGTGAGATGCTTGAATAAAAATACTAATTAGATACCTTAAAATCCCCATGTATATTGATGCATGTAATACATTAGACACGTAAGTTATGTACTATTATAATATACTGGTTTGATTTGATTATTGTGTTATAATTGTTCACGCACATAATTCCGATCAATATTATGATGCTTCCTATCTTTATTATGATGCTTCCTTTGTGTGAGGCATTTGTGTATAATAACGGGCAATTATACTTTGATGGTAAAAATGCATTTATTCACCCTTATTGGATAATTGATTTGGACAAACTAGTTATTACAGCGAGATACAGTACCTTATAATTGTACATTTAATACTTTTGACTCTAAAAGTAAGTGTTGATTATTATAAGCTATTGAACAAAACCAAAACACTCTTATTGAAATGCATTTGAATTCGCATTTTTGTGTACGAGTCTCAATTTACGGGTGATATCATTATATCCATAATCCATGTAATTGAATAAAGTTAGTTAAGCCATTGAATGCAATACATTATGATTCATATATCATATCATTCTATTCGGATAATTAATTCTTACTAATTTCCAAGAATTGCTGCTAGTTTATGTAGTTTTTGTATAAATCTTTAACTTGCTTAGTAAGTGTTATAAATATTAATTTATAAGTATTCTAAATGTTATAAATTTTACTTTTAAATATTAAATTTGCATTAGAAAATCGAATTAATACACGATGCCTTAATATTATATTATGGGCTTTTGTTATTACTCATTTCATGTATCAATATATAAAACAACATTATTACTCACTGTCGTTGGTTAGTAATTACGGCTAATTCGTTATTCTATTAATTTGTGATTGAGCTATATTATGTCATTTTCGTAAATTTTTAACTAGCCCAGTAAATGTTACAGCAGTCATAATGGTTTTAATGTTATCTTAAAAATATAAAATTTGCATTAGGAAATATAAATTGATACATGATGCCTATTGATTTTTGTATCACTTAATATTGATTAATCGATATACAAAATAATAATATAATATACTGTCTTTCGTTAGTATTCATGCCTAATTTGTGAAACTATTCAGGTATATTATGATTTATTTCTCTAATTATTGTATATAATATATTAAGGTTCTTATCACTCGTGAGTTCATTAATGTTATTTCCATGTTTGTAAATATTGTTGCAAATGACACTGCAATTCAGCTTGTAGCTGTGAATGTGACATTTTGTTGAATAAAATACCATTATTATTATGATAGATATCGTCATACTAAAGGGGCATTTTAACAAACCTAACCTTATTTTAGTCTTCTCTTACCATAAGCCAAACAACACGGTAGAAGAAAAATGTGGAAGCTCAAAGTAATTTTCGTGGAGTTAGACATTTTACTGGTTTCACTTTACATGTATAATATCGTTTTATCGAGTACCTTTTAAGGGGAAATGGATGCATAGGGAAACTCTTTCAATAATATTATGGTAGAGATTCAGCGTAGACAAATGGCTATGGCTTCAGTCCTCCATCCCCTAGATAATGATGTGCAGCTTTTTGTATGATATAGATGTGCCTTTTCAATATAAAAAAGATCAAAGTAACTACTTTGTTAACATAAATGTCTTGAAGAACATACGGTCATTAATTTAAGTACTTTTAATGTAAAATAGTGTTCTCTCGAGTGTCTTGAAGGAGAGAGTTGAGACAAAACATTGACCAAGTGCGTAGCGTGGACAGACTGATCATGGGGAACACAAATTATTGGGGGCATACCTTAAGTACTTTTTCCTAATACTAATTTTCCCCTGATGTGTATCATTGCGTTTGTCAAATTATTTGAGGGCACGTGCCCCCCCCCCCCCCCTCCCCGTAGCTACGCAACTGCATCTCCCATACAGTTTGTACATAAGCTTACTTTATTATGCAAATTATACGTATGCCCCGTATGATTTACATATTATCCATGTATGTGAATAAAAATAATTTATGTTAGTGTTGATTTACATTAACTTCAGAATACATAATGTGGTGCGCTAAATATAAATGTATCACTTATGTAAATATAACTTTGAGATTTATTAATGCAATGTCAGGTCAATGGTGCACAACGTAAATACAAGGTTGTTGCTAGGGAATTAAAATTTTATTTTGTAAGCAATGATTAACAAAAACAAAGGAATATTCGCAAAATCCCCACATCTCGTTTATAACGACATACGATTTTAGAATGGGCGCACATGTATGCTTATAGGACATGTTGAGAGTCCGATGATTGTCTAAATCAAGTATTTCACAGATGACACAATTTTGCATGGTGGTAAGTGATATGAATTCATATTTCTAGCAAGGTTCAGACAAAAATAAATACATTTCGAATCAGGTACAACCAGTCCTCCTTCTTTCCGCCCACATGAATTACAAATATTATTTCAAAATAAATGTTTTCACTGCTACCAAAGATGGCGACATTTGGCGGTTTGTCATTTCCAAAATGTCCACATTACATCTGTATTGTGCAATCTGCCTACGTGCAAAATTAACCAAGTAATACATATTAAATTGATCTTGGCAAACAAACTTTTCACGATGTGATAAGGTTGTATTTATGGAAGACATTGATAACCTTTATACAGAGTTATTCGTGCTATAGCAATCGTGTTTATTGGCAGACCTATCATATCGAACTCTCTTGACAATGCACACTCATGAAGTGGGCCTTCTAAATGCTGTACACAGGTCATTTAGATTATTCGAGTCTGTTAGCTACTTCGCGCGAAAGATTAATCATATTTATTTAATCCAAATATTTATTTTAAACAAATAGATGACGCACGCATATTTATTTACGACATTGATAAGCTGAAATTTCGATGTAATAAAGTCCAAGTTTATATTGCAGCAGTGTTTAATAGCAAATATTACTAATACATGATTATTATTATGAGGACCTTATTAGGCACACAGATTACGATTGTTATTTCCAGTGCGGTATCTTCTTTCGGGCTGAATTACATGTATAAGTTGTACGGTTTACGAGATATGCATTATGATATAATGCAAACGCTTAGGGTGATGTTACCAAAGTCGTTAACCCTCTTAGCGTTAAAATTTGGTAGGATATTGAGGCTGTCATCATTTTAATAATCAAAGTGTTATTGTAAACTTTGGTCTCTCACAGAACCAGCATCGGCGCAGCTTATCAATCGAGGGATATGAGCTATGGTCATGGGAAAACGGGCAAATTTTCCTGGCGGGTGGGGCATTGAGGTATATAGCCCAAGTATCATATCCTTCATGGAAACAGAATAAAATACATGTTTATACATTTTGTTAGTAATCAAATTACAAGAGGCATGATATTTTAGTCAAACAATGTATGGTGTTGTATATATATGTTTTAATGCTTTAGGTGCGTTGAAGACAAATTAAAACGATTAGAAAATATTGGAAGAATCAAATGCTCAAGAAAATCATCGAGTGATAATACCGCATCTATGAACCATAAATGTTCAATTCAAGATGGGTAAGTTATGGGAGCCAATAAATCAAACTTTCAAGGAGTTAAAAGAAAATAATTACAAACGAAAGGTAGCTTTTGAAACCGTTGCTACATGATTCATTCCTTTTTAAGTGTTCGAATCCATCTCACTTGAACCGATACCGCATTTCACAATAATCTCTTGGTATAATCGTAATAAATAAGATTTGGACAGGACTTGCTTCATGATAGCGTGTCATTCGAGTACCTTTAAGAGGAAAACAATGCCATTAGGAACTTATTGATGATATAATATATGTGGTTGGTTGAGAGGCATTGTGTAGACAAACTGCCATTGGCTTCCTCCATCCTTCTATCCCCTGGAAATTATGCACAACTTTGCGTGCTGTCTCTATTAATATATACATTTCCAATAAATGTACTTCATATTAGTTTCACTTTTGCCACATAAACATAAGCACTAAAATTGTTGTGTAGATTCATATCAGTCATAGTTGGCAGCTTTTTCATTGTGTGGTTAAAGGCGAAGATTCCTCAGATTAGTAGGGTTGTTAAAGGGGATAGTTGAGTTCTGGTAGAGAGAGTACAGTTTTAGTCAAACTGAATTTAGTAACCAAAACCTGCACCATTACATTACAAACTAATAGTTATAACTCCACCATGCTCAAAAGGAATACAAACAATTACAAACGACTATTGTAAAAAGCATGTTATCATTCAAATAGAGCTGTTTAACCTAAATAGCGCGCTTTCAAAACACGCATTTGTTTAAACCATTTAAATAAAATATTGTGCATGTGATGTTTTGTTGAAATAGTGATTAGATAGAGAGATAATCAACAACTATCTAAAAACCTCTTTTGAAAATGTTTGAAAAGAGGAAGCATTTTAAAACGAATTTTAACGGCTGGTTAAAAATTATCGAACCGATTTTGATAAAGTTTATTCTGCATTAAATTGTATGCTCTTTCAAATTTGACACTCAGTTTTTTCATTATCTCACAAACAAATTATTTAGCGCCCTCTCTACCAAAACTCAACTATCTCTTTAAGGGCCAAAAATATGGGCGTTCACTGCAATTTGGGGTACGATTATTTTATTTGGCACACATATTCCTTGGATCAAAAAAAGAAAATTCATCCAAAGAGAAAGAGACACTCCGTATCTATGCAAATTTGGCCTACTTTCCATAATTTATGCTAATTTATTCAATGGGAATGGGATATTCTATGAAAATGGTGTTTTTATTAAGGATGAATTTTCTTCTTTTGATCCAAGGAATATGATCTCTCAAATATATCAATAAATACACCATTTTTTATAGATATCCCATCCCATGAATAAATTTGCATAAATTATGGAAATTAGGCCAAATTTGCAAAGATACAGAGTGTCTCTTTGATGAATCTTCTCTTTTGATCAAATGAATATGTTCTGTCAAATATTTTTAATAAAAACACCATTGTCATAGATATCCCATTCCATGAATACATTTGCATAAATGAGGCCTAACTTGCACATATACAGAGTGTCTCTTTGAATGAATTTTCTTCTTTTGATCCAAGGAATATGTTCTCTTTCAAAATTTGTCAATAAAAACACCATTTTCATGGAATATCCCATTTACATGAATACATTTGCATAAATTATGGAAATTAGGCCTAATTTGCATAGATACAGAGTGTCTCTTTGGAATTTCTTCTTTTGATCCAAGGAATATGTGTGCCAAGTAAAACAATTGTACCCCAAATTGCAGTCACGGACCCCTTAACCACCTACTATATATATATAGATGTCAATGAGGATTGAATAAAAGGAGAGCAACTTTGGAAACCTAACATTAAAAGTCTGAGCAAATGTTGATTGTCAATACAAAATAAATTTATGATTTCGTAAGTTTAGTTTACTGCCCTGTCTGATGGCAATTTGCCCAAATTCCATAATGTAGAACAACCTCTGTTTGGGGGTCGTTCTAATGATGCTCCGCATCATCATTGGGTCAAACCCCCCCCCCCCCCCCTTAGCAAAAAGCTAGATCCGCCTTTGTCACATTGTTCTTATATGACACCTCTGATAAGGCAACAAGCCACATAAGGGGGCAGCATACACGATTGTTATCAATCCTTGTATCGGCTATCCAAAATGTTGCTGTTTCTAAATTGTTGTTCCATTCACTCAATTTGCTTAAAAGCTTGCAAAAATTTTACCTCGAACAGAATAGTTCAAAATTATATAAATGCCGAGGTTTATTTTTGTATCTCCCCCACAATGCAGAATAACAGGGAATTGACACGATTCCCCATACGCGGAAACAGCATGAATGTGATATTGTCAGAGATTAAAACTGTTATTGAATAGTATTAAGTGGGGGCGAATGAATGTTGAACAGGGACGAAATGAAAATGGGGATGCCAGAGGCATCGGCATTTGTCACAGGCTAGTGTAATTATAGTGGTGATTAAATTTCATGTTTTGTCTTCAGGGATGGTAGGGGGTAGTCAGACACTGTCCCCTTGATGGCTGCGACAATTAATACTCCACCCTTGCCCCAATTTCTTCTGACAAAGCCTCGCGTTTGAATGTCATAATCTACTGGTGACAGAACAGTCACGTATACAGAGAAACGAACTTGTCATAAATGTATTTAGATATTGGACAAGAAGAAGAAGAAGAATATGAAGAACAAAAGAAGAATGGGAAGAGTAAGAAGAAAGGGGAGGACGAGGATGAGGAGAAGAAGATAGAAGAAGAAGGCTGCAAGTTACTTGGAGCGATCGCCGCTACAGTGTGAAAGTCGCCCTAGCCATTTGTTCCCGCCAATTAACGCGAAGCATTGTCAACGGTCTACTTTGCTTGCTCCCTTGGATATCCGTCATGGTTCAAACTTCAAGCACTTCTCTCAAGTGTATTTACCTAAAATCGTCATCTCCTCTCAACCAATTACATATTTGTTATCAAACAAAAATATCAATCAATCACCGGTTTTTGTTCAAAATGTAGATATCATGATGTGTTAAATAGACCAGTAACTACCGTTTAAATATTGATTGAAGCATAAAAATGATAAAGATGTTATTCTACTACAGATACCAATAGGTGACGCACCGATCTAAATATCGATGAGGTGACGAGGGTACCAGAACGTTTTCACCGTAGCTGGCAGCATAAATAGTTTACAGCCTTGGCCAAATCGAGTAAATCATGATAGTATCATCACCATGGATACTACACAGTGGCGTAGCTACGGGGGACACGAGGGATTATGTGCCCTTAAAACAAATCACAAAAACATTAAAATGCATAAGGGAAACATTGGGAACAAATAATTATATTGTGTGTATTTCTTTTTTTTAATGTTTTCACTTATGTTTTTTGTTTGCATAAGATGTGCCCCCCCCCCCCCCACCCCACCCAATAATTTTGTTTGCCCTCCCAATCAGTCGGACCACGCTATGCCACTCCTAATACATGTGCCACTCTCCCCACCACCACTAAACCAGATGATGCACAATCAGTCGGACCACGCTATGCCACTCCTAATACATGTACCACTCTCCCCATCACCACTAAACCAGATGATGCACAATTAGGTCGGAATTGAGTGATGGACAGGCAGCAAAATATTAGAAGTTCCAATAAAGTAAACTGGATAAACGTTGAATATTACTGATATGATTTATCATGAATGATTGAATATTATGGCTTAAATATTTATTTTGAATGAACGCCAAAATTACAAAGCCACCACCACCACCACCACTACCACCACCACCACACCACCACCACCACCACACCACCACCAAGAACGTCTCCTCAGTAATCTCTACCGCCATTGTCCTATCTCACTTCTACCATTACCACTACCATAACAACTTCTTGCACTAATACCTAACCGCTTCCATTAACATAACCACTCCCTCACTACTATAATTACTACTACCATCACCAGAATCACCATCACCATCACCATCACCATCACCATCACCATCACCATCACCATCACCATCACCATCACCATCACCATCACCATCACCATCACCATCACCATCACCATCACCATCAACATCACCAGAATCACCATCACCAGAATCACCATCACCATCACCATCACCATCACCATCACCATCACCATCATCACATCACCATCACCATCACCATCACCATCACCATCACCATCACCATCACCATCAACATCACCATCACCAGAATCACCATCACCATCACCATCACCATCACCATCACCATCACCATCACCATCACCATCACCATCACCATCACCAGAATCACCATCACCATCACCATCACCATCACCATCACCATCACCATCACCATCACCATCACCATCACCATCACCATCACCATCACCATCACCATCACCATCACCAGAATCACCATCACCATCACCATCACCATCACCATCACCAGAATCACTTCCACTATCACTACCATCACAACCTTCAACACTACTGACACAACCATCAAAAGTATTTCCACCACTACGACCGCTTCGATTAACAAAACCACTCCCTCATCAATACCACTACATCACCGTCACCGAAGTCACTTCTACCACCACTACTAACACCATGCACGCCACAATCACTTCCACACTACAACCGTTTCCATCAACAACACCACTCCAGCACCACAACCATTATCACTGTACACTCATCACATATATGTTTTGATGACATACCTGAATTGTTTTAGACTGCAATACTAAAATGATCAACGCGTTTATATAATTTGTTAGAAGTTTTTGTTATTAATCTGCTTTTTTCATGGAATGTTACTATTTACATTAAAAATAAATTGTAATGTTGTGTATATGTACAATAACAATTTGGAAACATAATATAATCATATGAGAAGAAGAAGAAGAAGAAGAAGAAGAAGAAGAAGAAGAAGAAAGAAAGAAGAAGGAGAGAGAAGAAGAAGAAGAAGAAGAAGAAGAAGAAGAAGAAGAAGAAGAAGAAGAAGAAGAAGAAGAAGAAGAAGAAGAAGAAGAAGAAGAAGAAGAAGAAGAAGAAGAAGAAGAAGAAGAAGAAGAAGAAGAAGAAGAAGAAGAAGAAGAAGGAAGAAGAAGAAGAAGAAGGAAAGGAAAAGAAGATGAAGGAAAAGAAGAGTTTATAATAAATAAGATTTACAGCAATATGCTAGTACTGCGATTAAAAAAAAATGTCTAACATAACATCTTTCACAAAATATAATAAATTGCACATGCGTAAGGCGTCTTTCTGATAAAATTGCTTGCGTCATCATGCTAGAAGGTGCATCGTTCTAAAGATCCCACCCAGAGTATCTAAGGGATGCTTCACTAAACACTAACGTCGATATTAGCATATTGTAAAATCGATTTTAGCAACATTGTAATCACTAAAATCGATGCCAAAATAGATTTGAGTGTTCAGTGAAACACCCTCTGGAGCTCACGGGAAGGCACGCGCCGCACGTTCTGAAGCATTCATTAGGCGAGAGCGTCGCGCACGATCTTGCCTGACATGGCGCTACCATATAGAGTTCCGAAGTGTGACGTCACAGTCATACATTGTTATTGGTAGTGGTTCTAACCAGTGTCAGAAATATGTGACTTAGAAGTTGCTAAGAAATAAACAGTTCAGCTACAATTACTTACTACCAAACATCCGTATAATAGGAAAAGCACTACTTCGGCACTCTATATATTATAAAGAACCAAAGCTGTATGTATTAGTTCATATTTCACTTGTATACAAGTGACTACTTTAAATGCCATATTATGTTCACGACCTTGTTAGTTTAATTCACACATGATCCACGACTCGAAAGGCCCCTGATGAGTTGACGCCGCGGCGTATCTAATAGTATCACTTGCTAGTTGAATATATTCACGTTGATAGCACGGTCTGGTAGAATAGTATGGCAAATGCGTCCTAATAATCCGAGGGGGCACTCGAATTATTTTGTGACGGGGGTGTGCCTCACGGAACTCTGAAATGGGGGTCTTAAATGCTGACTAGCAAGCGCAACATATAGGGTCTTTGGAGCTACAAAAACCCAGAAACGGAGTTCAAGGGTGTAAGGAGCAGACTTAAACTATAAAATACATGGACTTGGAGCTATCAAAGACCTACGGAAACCCTCAAAATGGCCCCAATTAGGAGCTGACTAGAAGAAGAATAATGGACTTGGCGCTACTCAAACTACCTAGCCATTTCGGGGGACTATGGAGCGGCAGTTTTTGAAAATCGGGTATCTTGAGAGCGGCAATCGGGGTGTGAAAACGGGGGTTTTGTAAGCCGCATATACCCGTCTTACATTATGCATGAGTGCCCCCCCCCCCCCCCCCCCGCCGGTATGAGAACGCCCCTAGTGATATGACGGTGCGGCGTATTTAATGCTAACACTAGCTAGTTGAGTCCTTGCTTGAGTCCAGTCGCGTTGATAGCTCGATCTGGTTGAATTATATGGGAAATGCAGTCAAAAGTTCAAAGGATTGGATGATAGCGCCACCGTGCAGTACCTCATGAACACGACAGACGGCCCGGACCTGACATCGTGAAGCTGTTTGGTGGTAATCGCACTGACACGGCAAATTCTGTGAAGGGTTGAAGCAAGATATCATCAAAACCATGAAATATGATAACTATTATAGTCTATATACATGTATATACAGCCTTGGAAACAAATTATTAGACTAACACTTTTTGGTCAATTTTTTTCGAAGTTGTACGCTGTTTTTATAACATTGTAAAGAAATATTAGTTAATGGCATAGGCAATGGTGTTAGTGATACCTACCACATATTTTGTCCCTTCAATTTGATTAAAAACATGAATTTTGTGCAAATTGTATCTATTTTGTCAATTCCTTACATGTACATTAAAGGCATGGGTTTTACATACATTTTTGTTAAATACAAAGTGCAAAATTTGTTGATTTTTTGTCCTGTTAATTGTGATTAAACCATAAAAAGGTCTCCCCAGTTCATAGTGTGACTTGAATTAGCACTTTGATTCTTGGCATGAGTTGTTAAATGGCATAAAACTCTGTTGGAGAAGTAAATAATATTTGGATGCTGTCTGGATATGCCAGGATAGAGGCCATCTTCACCTGGTCTTACTTATTTGATAAGAGCAATTGACTGTCACTTGGCAACTCTAATCAAGAATTAATTTACTCATGAACAAGCCCCACACATAATATAAAGACATTTCTATGATATAAGCACTTCTTACATTATGCACTAAAAACGTGTGTATAAAACCCATGCATACCCTTTTATGTTAAAAATCAATGCAATTATTCATGAAATTCGTGTTTTCTTCAAATTCAAGACATACAATCTGTTGTATTAGGAAGTCCTAATCCCATTGACTATACCCCTTTGATATTCTATGAACTGTTGTTTCTTTGAAATGTCATTAAAGTGACAAAATAGTGTAAACAATCTTAACAATTTAGCAAAAAGTACTTGGTCTAATCATTTTTCCAAGGCTGTATAAAAGGGATCTGGTAACTTTGTTGACTATATAATGTGAACAACTGACGAAAGTTTGATAAAATGTGTATTATTTTGTGTGATCTGATAATGCCCCGCACTGAGTGATAAGTGAAAATGCCACGGTAAATGACTGTCATATGGTCTAGTAATAAGCGAAAATGCAAAGTAACATTGGCTACCAGTTGAAAGTCTTTATTAAAGACTTTCGTGACTTTAAAATCTGAACACGTCAAACATACACATCTTTATAATGAAAGAGAAATTTGTCAAACAGAAAAATGTTCCATGCTTCTATTGGTAATACAAATGTAACGAGGTATGTTAGAATTGCTATTTAGAATTCTAAGTAAGGTTTGTGGATTTGGGCAATGTAGCTTAAATGACCTAAAGAATACAACGTACTTTGACACTTATTCCATAGTTGATGCCTTGAAACATAGGTCTGCCGAAAAGAAATCCATGAAAATAATCACAGTAGTGATTTAGGACTAGTTTTCTGATGCCAAATCTCACTTAGCAGCCAGTTTACGCCCCACCCACATTTAGGGTCCGGAATCGGCAGCGTGATCGACATGTGATTGACAATTCATTGGCTTACGTCATGACGCGTCATCTACATAATTTAGTTCATTAGTCCGTTCTTTAGATGACGTCACATTTTGGCGATTTAAAAGGGGCGTTCCCAGGACAATTAGATATTTACTAATTACCCCAAAAATGGATTGATTTCATGGGAAGTGACTGCCAAATTCTTTTTCTTCGGGAAAAATTACATAGAGAGAGCCAAATTGTGAACATTAGGCCATCTAGACGCTGTAGTTCCTTCAATTAGATCCCTTTAAAGAGGGCTGGACTCGACAGACTTATCCCCGTGCGACACCTTCCGATCACGATCTGCGTCTAGCTGAATAACGTTTTCCCAACTTCCTCTGCGTACATACATACATTCTTGATAAATTGATACCTAGCATAACTTATAAATGAATGCCTGTCCTTGCTTCCTTTAAAGGACAATGACATCCGGACAGATTGTGTTGTATGCACTATTATAAAAGACTTAATAGGATGAATAGTCCCTGAAATTTTGAGCACAATCGGTCAAGAAATAAGAAAATTATGGCTATTTGAAAATATCCATTTATTTCTATGAGTGACTCAAATTAACAACGCACTCTGGCAAAGTTTAAGACAACTGTAAAAATGGGAAAATTTGTGTAAAAAACATATGGGGAGTAGTACACAAACTTATCAGAGTGCGTTGCCAATTTGAGTTCCCCATAGGGATAAATGGGCATCTTCAAAGAGCCATAGTTTTCTTGTTTATGGCCCGATTATGCTTTAACTTTCAGAGATTATTCCTCCTAAACTCTTCAAGTCTATGAAAGCAACAGTTTACTTGGGTTTCATTGCCCTTTAATGTTGGCGATGTTTAACTTCAAAAAGAACTTGACAGACTTACCCCCATACGACACCACCCCATCGTTATTTGCGTCAAGCTGAATGAACCTTTTTCCGACGCCCTCTGCGTCTGCCGAGGGAGAGACTGTGAGTATGGTTGGCACAACTTCCTCCAGGCTGCGTATAAACATATACAAAATAATAATAACATATAATATGTAAATCATCTTTATTTATTAAATTCATTCGAATGATACAGAAAAACGGTTATCAAAATAGTGTATCTCTCAATTACAATTATAATCTTTTACATCAAATTTAATTTAACCGCAGTTTAAAATCGAATTACATAACTACTGTATGTAATTTTAAAAATATATAAATGAAAAAGAGCAAATATTATGAATTCCTCCGGTATTCGAATCCGAGACCTCCGGATTGCTAGACCGGCGCTCTACCGCCTGAGCTATACAAAACCCTCGTGCAATGATCGTTCTTGAAACCCCTTACTTTTCAATGCTTGTGTGGTCAGAAGTATTATAAACCTTACATGAACCCGAATGATATAATGCAAATGGGGATTATGCGAGGGATCATCGAAGTGATCCAGCTGTTTTATATAATTGATTCAAACATAAAAAGAAACTGACCATAATTATTTAGATGAAAAAGAGCAACACAAAAGTGGGATTCCTCCGGGATAAGAAACCGAGTCCTCAGGATTGCTTGACCGGCGCTCTACCACCTGAGCTATAAAAACCCCTAGTGCGATGTTCGTCCTTGAAACCCCTTATTTTCCAGAATATATTTTTTTACTTCTCTCAACATTTGTTTGCATTTATATTTTGAACTAATAACGTTCCAAATATGTAATTCAACTTCCAATTTCCATATAATTTTGTTTTTCAAAATTCAAAATATTTCTTTTTTGTATTCGTATTAAATTGATATTCGATTTCTATGTCAATTTATAATATTCCAAAAGGTTATTACATTTTTCCATCCAGATTTGATGAAATTCAAGAAAGTTATTTATTTCTCGATTTCCGCTCAGGCATTATATAATGAATATTTTCCATTTAATTTAAAATTGTTTATACATTTTTGTTTTCACTTTATAACATTCGAGAAAGTTTCAATTTCCTCTTGTCATTTTCTACGTCAATTTATAATATTCCAAAAGGTTATTCAATTGTTCAATCCAGACCGTAAGTGGTGGTAATTAATCGCATTGTTTATGAATTACACAACCCTTTGAAAAATGTTAGGCATCTATTTGATAACACACAACGGTACCAAAACATTAAACTTGCAATTTCCATATAATTCTATTTTTCAAAATTCAAAATATTTCTTTCTTGTAGCCTATTCGTGGTAAATTGATATTCATGTTCTACGTCAATGTATAATATTCCAAAAGGTTATTCAATTGTTCAATCCAGATTTTATGACATTCAAGAAAGTTATTTATTTCTCGATTTCCATTTTCATTTAAATTTGTTTATTCCTTCTTCTTTTTTTCACTTTATTAACATTCGAGAAAGTTGTTAAATGTTTCAATTTCCTCTTGTCATAAATTATTTTAACCGTTATTCTATTTCTTTTTATACATTTTTGTTTTAATTTTCACAAAGCATTCAACATATTTGTATCTATATATTTTATATCTGTTATATGTGAATTGATCAATTTCATATCATGAATAGTATGTATTCACTTTATAACATTGTCCAAATTTTTACTTGGAACTTTAGTGGTTCTCTCATACCTTGTTGTATTTATATTAACAATAAAAGCATGGGACAAGTTTCGGTTTTCAAATTTCCCCATTTCGTTCAGAAGATATAAATTTACGATTGAAGTGTACGGATGTTAAGCTATATATACGTGATTATTTAAGCCGTGTACAAAGTAAGTGCAATAAGTAAGTGAATAAAACTTTACATTTGCGCTCATTTCTTGGCCAAATATCATCCAATTAACGTGATTTGTTCACATATTTATTTTCTGGACATATCGGATCACACCAATGCGCATTTTGTATTAACCACGCATCACTTTTTGCACTTGTCCACAAAGCTACTAGATTCTTTAACAATGTTTGTCTTTATGTCACTTGTCAACCCTCAATTAGATACCACAGTGATTACCATTTATATAGTTTAAAAGCAATCAAGGAGAAAGAACGGGGATGATAACCCTTAAGCAGCCGTCAGTTGAAATAAATTCTCTAACAAACATCATGTTTACGTTCTTAGAGTAAAACGGTTTTACTTTACAAAATTGTTAATTTTGTTTTAACCTGTTCCCCACTAATGTTCATTATCCCAATTGAGCTAATAAATGGGTCACTACGTTGGCGTATGCAATGGGTTAAATAACCATCGCCAGAGGCGAAATACAGCATATCACTGTTAATGCGTTTTTCGTATAATGTCTTAATTGCTGTAGTCCCATTGGATGCAAGCTTTAAACTCACGCAAGATTGACTGTTGTTGGACAAAATGTAGCTCGTGTTATTACCTCACTTAAGTAACACAGACTTCTAAAAACACATTATTGTATAAATAGGTTTATCAATGCAGGAATATTTGTATTTGGTGCGAAACGTGTCTGGTAATGGATATGTTTGTAGCGTGGGCATACTGATTGGTGGTGTGACAGGGATAAGTGTCCAAGTGTCCTGAACAAATTAAATGCAAGGGATGTCTGTTAAAATCGCCCCATATATATATGTGTGCGTGTGTCACGTGTAAAAGCAATGTTCCGTTGCATATTAGTTCAATTTTAATTCCTTCAAGTTCATTTGTATTAATTAACACAAAAACGGTCTACATTGTATGAGTGACATCAGTGTGACGCCATGAGCTATAGTGTGACGTATATGTGTCAATGACAGTTCGTATGATTGTGTGTATGTATGTATATCTGTATGTTTGTGTTTGAGTGTGTATGTGTGTATCCGTGTTTATGTAGGCTAGACTGCAAACAAAAATGTTGTTTTTAATTTGTAGGAATGACGTCACTGCCAATTATCCCTAGCTGGACACTTACCCCTGATACCGGTGCAAGGCCAGAAATGTGAGGGGGTTGGTGTTTAATAAAAGTATTTCTATTATTTTTGTCTTGACCTAAATTGTATTCAAGATTAGGGGGCACGAATAGGTAGGGCACTGGCAAAGATAATCATTAATGATAATCGCTGTACTTAAAATTATATTCTTATCTTGTTGGTGTGTTGATCAGATTCTTTAACCCTTGGCGGAAGACCTATTTCAGTAAATCGGCTTAAAGGGTACCATGCATCACCCAAGAATCATATTCTTATAAATTTAAAGGTAACAGTTTTTAGGAGTCCCTTCCACCAAAAAGTTTAGAAAAATATGTTTCCAGCAAAATTACATATTTGGAAAAAAGCACCACCATACTACAACATGTGTTCATGGGTGTGCATACGAAGACTACCTTTTGCCTAGGACAAACGTATCGTCCGTGATTCTATTGTCTCCGAACGTACGCGTGAATAGAATTGGCGCGCTCGCAAACGTTTGGCGCGTACGGAACCATGAGGCCATAATGGTTCCGTAAGTGGTGGTAATTAATCGCATTGTTTATGAATTACACAACCCTTTGAAAAATGTAAGGCATCTATTTGATAACACACAACGGTACCAAAAGATTAAATTATGTGTTGTTCTTTGCCTGATGGTCCCCTTAAAGTCAGTATGAGTTGTGAAAATTATTCTCTAAGACTATGCATTATGTGAAGTGAGGGAACGATATCGACAGTGAGCGATGTGACTAATTAATCTAGTATCGCATGTCTAGACGTGATGATTCATCATACGTGACATCGACCTATATATGATCTGGGCCAATTATCATCCAAAGTAGACTATTGCGGAAAAAACATTGAATGAAAAAATCAATCATAAGTCAGCTTCTATGCATATTAATAATTTGAACTTAACACTAATACCCTTTGGTAATGCATCCGTTGCAAAATAAAACGAATAGTGCCGCCGGCGAAATTTTTTTCCCTACGAACTTTTTGTCCTAATGAATTATTCATAAGCAGCGATGTGGGCTACTCATGAATATTCATGACTAGGATTAAAGGGATAGTTGAGTTTTGGTAAAGAGAGTACAGTCTTGGTCAAACTGAATTTTAGTAACCAAAACCTGCACCATTACATTACAAATTAATAGTTAAAACTCCACCATGCTCGAAAGGAATAATAAATTACAAACGAGTAAGTAAAAAGCCTGTTATTATTTTTTTTAAAAGCCGTTAAAACTGAAGAGGGCGCTCTCTAAAAACTCACTGGTTTCAATTATTTAAAAATTATGTTTTGTTGAAATAGTGATTAGATAGAGAGATAATCAACAACAATTTAAAAAAAACCTTTTCTGTCAATTTTTGAAAAGAGGAAGCATTTAAAAACAAATTTAACGGCTGGTTAAAAATTATCGAATTGTTGGGCCCCACAATTATTACAAATGGTTACGTTTAAGGATATTTCAGCCGTTTCTGAACCGATTTTGATCAAATAAAGTTTATTCCGTCATTAAAATTGTATGCTCTTTCAAATTTGACACTCAGTTTGTCATTATTTCACAAAAAAATATTGTGTGTAGCGCCCTCTTTACCAAAACTCAACTATCCCTTTAAAGGGGAAGTACAGTTTTGGTAGAGCTGAGCTTTAGTTACCAAAACCTGCACAATAACATTACAAACTAATAGTTATTACTCAACCATGCTCGAAAGGTATAGAAAACTCCAAACGACTAAGTAACAATCCTGTTATCATTAAAAAAGAGCCATTAAAACACAAGAGGGCGCTCTCTAAAAAAGCATTGGTTTTAACCATTTTTCATACAAAATTATGCATGTGATGTTTTGTTGAAATAATGATTATATAGAGAGATCATCAACAACTATTTAAAAACCTCTTTTGAAAATATTGAAAAGGTGTAAGCATTTTTTTATCTTTTTTTTTAAAATCACCTAATAAATTTTGGGCCCAAATTTATTCCGACTGGATATATTTATTGATATTTCAGCCGTTTCTAAACCGATTTCACAAAAAAAAATATTTCGTTCAGCGCCCTCTTTACGAAAACTGAACTAAGGTTTGGGTGAGTTTGAGGGTTATAATGAGACCATACTGACCATCAGCGGCTTACGTGACATATTGGTCACGCTGTGGACTTCAACACTTGGTATCATGTGGTCGAATCCTCTCTTATGACTCTTCTGTTCTTTTGCCATAATACATGGTGAGGTAACGGTTCACTTAGTAATGTATCATGTAGAGTTTTCACTACAGTCTGAAATCTGACAAAAAAGTTCGTAGGAAAAAAATTTCGCGAGCGGGACGCCGCGGCCGACCCGCTTGGAACGAATTTCGAGTGCGCGCAATTTTACAACTGCGCGCAATTTTACAACTGCGCGCAAAATCGTTCCAAGCGGGATCCTGCGGTAGGACGGCAGTGATTATTTTGATGACTCTTATCCTACTTACAAAACCACCTTAATCATTATACATTTTCGTAAATGTGTTTGTTTAGATGATAATATGTTATATTCTAGTTGTATTGCCATGTCATTGCAAATACAACATTTCAGTGAATTAGACAACTTAGTTCATCATTATATTTGATGCATACAGACGCCACAGCAAATCAGAAAGAGGGTCAAATTTGGAAGAAATCGTGTTTTTGTCATTTTTCTGTCACTCCGTCAAGGTCAGACAAACGGTCATAACTTCCTTATCTCTTGACAGGGTCAGGGGATATCATATAATCATGGTCCCAAAATAGACCGCTTCTGTAATGTATGCAAATAATATGCGTATGACGTCAGACTCCCCGTTGGCAAGCTGAACAATAGTAACTAGGTCCGGCAAGCTCCGGCAAACTTAGCTTGCCGGACCTAGTTACTATTGTTAATATGTCATACGCATACGCATACGCATATTATTTGAATACATTATAGAAGCGGTCTATTGAGGTGTGTGTGTCTGTGTGTGTGTGTGGGGGGTGCTATTGAGGTGTGTGTGTGTGTGTGTGGGGGGGGGGGGGGGGGTGCTAATTCACGCCAGCTCGCCTATTGTGCTTGCTGGCTATGCTCCCGTTGTTATTGAGAAAACATCTACCTGAGGCGAAAGTCCCGATTTTTATCAATCATCTCGAAAAATCCCAGGATGTCGTCGTCCGTTGGTTTGCTAGACCCCTCTGTCTTACATGCCGCCAGAAATTCAGTTTCGTTCAATCTAACATCGCCTGTACGAATGACAAGAGATAAAAATAAGAAAAGAGAGGTAAATTAACGAAGGTCACTCTATTGCTCTATTGAGCTCCATAAGCAAAATAGAGCTCTATAAGCACATTTTGTAAAGGTTTCCAGGAGTTCCGGTAGACCTCTCCACCTAACACGCCGCCAGGAAATTAGTTTCGTTCAATCTAACAACGCCTGTAGGAAGGAAAAGAGATGAAATTAATACGAAAGGGTGAGGACTTGATGAATGTAGGATTATACCGTAAGGATATTCTTTTTCAAATAGTTATTACACCGCCTGAAAGAATTACAGGAGATGAAATAAGAAGAGAATAGTGAATTAGCGTTGGTGTATTCCATGTGGATATTTAAAAATATATATATAGGTCATACATGATTCCAGCCTGAAGCTCCGCTTAACCATGTTAACGTATCCGTCTTGAATGATGTAATGAATTCAATCGCAATCAATCTAACATCTAACGGGCGATGAAACAAAAAGAAGGGTATACCTTACGGACATTTTGAAGTTCACAGAGAAATGGTTAACTGATTTCAGTCTGGAGTTTTGGTAGACCCCTCTACCTTGAATGCCGCAAAGAATTCAGTTTCATTCAATCTAACATTGCGAGGAATGACACGAGATAAACAAGAAAGTAGAGATGAATAAAAGTGGATATATACCGACCTTCAGGATACTACTAAAAATGCAGCTAAAATCGAAAACGTCTACAAATTAAACCCAATTGAAATTATTGGGACAGCCACCACACCCACACACACACAAAAAAAAAAACTCTTTCAAAATCTACTACGTGATAGAGTATATCATAACTTATAGGTTAATGTAAAGATTTGGACAACAACTGCTTTGAAATTGACTATTTGGGCAATAAAATGTTCGAAAAAAAAAGTGTCATTAACATACATTCAATTCAAACACATACATGTACGCTGCAATCCGGATTTGATATCTGGCCAAGCCCACTTTTCTTTGTTTCTGGGTTTTTACAAAGCTCTCAAGTCGAACGTAACACTACGTTGGACTTAACAATTATGGAAAGCCAATCGTTTCTTTGTAAACATTTTAAACAGGGTTATTTCAACACCCTTCAATTTTGATGAAAATCATTAAACATTTCTTTTACCAAAGTGACTTCAAGTTATTGTTGTGAAATTTTGTTTCAGATATATGCATTTAGTCTCTTGAATCATGTGTAAAGGGCAATGCAACTCAAGAATAGAGTTTATCCTACTTGATACATCGTAATATGCCTTTTTATTATATATAACATAACTCCGACTCAGATTTCTGCTTTGGGAGAAATATGTGAAAACTCTATCGGGTTTACCACTATTCATGCGAACACTGGAGGCCGCCATTATTAGGTGTGTGCGGACATACGGTCAGTGATATGCACGAATGCATTTCAATAGCACCTATTTAAACCATTGCCCGAATACTTGTAGATGCTTTGACGAGTCTGCAAATCAGTGAAAAGCTTTTTGATCGGCCCGTAGCACATACGTCATAGTTTGCAAAGCATGTCGGGCAATTACAAGAACATGGCCGCTCCCATCACCTTTTGCCGCCGTAAGAATTAGTAAAATGTGGGTATGTTCATGTAAGGATTTCATGGGATCCAGGAGGCCAAAATTGCCAAGTTATGTATCAAATAAAATGTCTGTTCACCCTCTAAACGATAATAATAGCCGAAAGCCATAGTTTCATTGCCCTTTAATTCCGAAGCTATAAATGGCTTTCCATAATATGTTTAAAGTCCAAGTACTTAGTTTTAAGTTCGACTTGGGATCTTTGTGAAGCACCCCCGGGTCAGTGTACCCCTATGTTTGAAACATAGCTCAATGGATAAATGGATATCAAAACAAGTTTACTTCGGAAAGTGTTCAGATTTCAATCTGTAGTTTTCCAATCATGGTACACTGTAAATTAGACGTGTGAAGTTGCGTAGTCTTTTCAGTTGTGTGGTTCATATCAGGGTTGTGTTTAGTTGTGTATTTTCTCACACATTCCTGTGTACTATAGGAACCACACAACTTTATACTATACACACCTTATTATACCTCTAAAGTCCTCTGCAGACAGAGCCGACTCGACCCGATCCGACTGGTTTCAATCAGGCTAGAGTCGGGCCCGGCCGGACGGAGCCGATTCATCGTGTTGAATCGGCCCCGACTTGCATCCGACTGTCTCTCGACTGGCAAAATGTGTGTCGCGAGGCACTGAAAACTGAGCCGATCCGCATGAAAACCAGTCGGATCGGGTCGAGTCGGCTCTGTCTGCAGAGGGCTTAATTTGCAGTGTGATAGAGATCACTGTCTAAATGTCTAAAATGTTTCTTTGTCACTGTCTCGTTTAACCGCACTTCGCATGTTAATAACATGATTTTAAAGTGTGAGACAAAGTAGGAGAACACAATAATATAAGGGATAACAAATATGGCATGTTTGGCGTGTGTTATTAGTAATGGCCCGGTCAGATATCAACGGATATCGGAAACGTATGCCCAACGAATAGACAATTTGCGAAATTAAATTATCCGATGATGAAAGTCGTCTCCATTGCTTCATGTACAAAACATGGAACAACGTACATCACCGGACAAGGAACGGACAAGAAACGTATAGAACGGATGGAAAATTTAGCTCTCCGTTTGACATCCGTTTGCGCAATCCGTTGATATGTGACCGGGCTATTAGGGAGGATCACGCATTTGCGGGGGCGCTCCGAGGACTGTCTTCTTTTCCCCCTGTGTGTGTTATATTGATTTCTAATTAAAGTCAGTATACAGTTTATTTTTTATTTCCAATATAAACAAATACCATTGTCGAAAACAAATTAACTAAGCTCAATAGAAATTAAAATAATAGAGTAAACTAAACACAGTTTGTGGAAAAGAAGAGATCCACACACAACAATAATTGTTCGTAGATAGAGGGGGTACGTATATACGTGCCCCTATCCCATAATCTGCCTCATTGCGTACTCTCCAAGCATCAGTTTGAGAAAGGTGACATCGTTCTCGGTGCAGCGCTAGTAATTGATCGATCAGACAATCCACGCAGAATCCACCTGCTGGCATTTTAAGTCACTTCGGAAAAGTCTGCAGACGGGCTGTGAAGCCTGCCGGAGGCAAAACAATTATCATTATCATGTGATTCAAATTAGTTGCCGTTAATTGCGAGTACCACATACCTAATAGAGGTAGGATAATTTTAGTAATCGGCCGATAATGTCAGTATTCGAAGTAGGCAAGAGAAAGGCGATGATATAAAAAATAATGAAGATTTTCTATTTTAAAACGCGTACAACTGGGGATAATTATATTAATGCAATTCAGTTAGAAATAACATAATTTTCTGTTTATGTGATTGAAATTAGTTTACCTTAATGCTGGGTACCACACACTAATATAGAGGTATGGTAATTTCAGTCATCGGCCGATGCCGCAGGCAAGAGCAGGGGTGTTTTGGAAATAATAAAGATTTATATCGGTTTTCTATTTTCAAAAACTTTTTCAACTGGAGTTATTTTGTTCTGTAAAAATGTCTGTATATTAACACAAATACTTAAATTGAAGTAAACATGCATTTCACACTTTAAGGCCCGGTCACATATCACCGGATAGCGCCAATGGATGCTCGATGGAGAGTAAATTGTCAATCCGTTCGTATCCGTTTGTATGCGCTTCTTGTCCGTTCCATGTCAGGCGATGTACCGTTGTTCTATGTTTTGTGCATGAGGCAATGGACGCGAATTACACAACTGGATAATTTGATTTCGAAAATGTTCTATTCGTCGGGCATCCGTTCACGCTATCCGGTGATATGTGACCAGGCCTTTACGGAGATAAAGATTGTCCCTCTTTGTATACTGTATAACTGTATAACTATATTGTATAACTGTGGAAATAGTGTAGGAGTAGAAAGTTTTTAACAAATTGTTGTTTTACATGCAACTGTCACAGAGGGAGCTTGAATTTACAAAAGAAAATGCGATATATATATATATACACTGTATAAATACGTGACAGCTCCGAGATATACATGACATTTTTATCCTGGGCTGGAATCCCCTTGCGATGTACCGGTATATTAATTTTGCAGATTAGTGTTTACCGTAGTTTTCATTTCCAAAGAGTATTTTAATCATTTTGATATACAAGGAAATTAAGAATGAAAAAAGGGGGGAAAAGAAGAATGGTTCCTCCCGTACCCCCCCCCCCCCCCAAACAAAAATAACACAAATAACAATATGCAAACGGGGTAATATATAATTTCCTAATCGAAAATATGTTTATGAAACGCAACAACGACTGTATTTTAATCCCGTATGTCAATCAGCAAGTAGACAAAAATTAAACGTATGCATTTGCGCAATGTGGCCTAACAGTTTCTCCAGGAGCGATGCTATGGAATCCTTAAATTGAAGGCACGCTGTTTTCCGCGCCATTATTTGCGCCCTTCTCTTTGTTTATCCTTTTGTCAATTTTCTTTCTTTTTTTCTTCTTTTTTTTTTGGGGGGGGGGGGGGGGGGGGCCGGGACATGTTCCTACACTTATTAAGGGAAAACACCATTTATTAATCTTGATTGGTTTATTCAGGGGCGGCGCCAGGGTATTTTCCTAGGGGGGCGAAAGTGTAGACGCTGTGGGCGCGAAGGCGCCCGAGCGAGGGAGCGAAGCGACCGAGCGGGGGGAGGGTGTGGGAGGGGGGTCCCCCCCCCCCTCCCACACCAGGGAGCGTTTGCAATTTTTACACTAAAATTGAGCTATCTGGTGCATATCGGAGGTGAAATTCTCAAATTTTTAAATGATAGAAAAACAGAGAATAGTCTTCAATTATGGTAAAGTAATTTGCATAAATATGAATAATACGAATGAAGAATATAAAAGAATTGCTTAGAGGAGCATCAAGTACATGAAGCACTTTAAGAGAAATAAATGCCTTCTTTATTCACAGTGTCATTTTTTTTTTTGGTGGAGGGAGAGATGGCATCATGGCACAATAATAAAAACGAACATGTTGGGAGGGGTAACAAGAGTGCGAAGCCACAATCATACGGGGCGAATTTATTGTTAGGGATGCCCTCATATCAGTATTTTAAAAAGTAAGCTTAATTTACATTTAGAGGTTCAGAATCCCCCCCCCCCCCCCCAAGAAAAAAAATGGGGGACCTTTTTCAAGGGGCGAATAATATACAATCACCTGATGTAAAATATTGTATAAGCGAGCGAGCTTGAAAAGATTTGCATTTTTAACACTCAAAAACTGACTTTTCTTTCGATATTTTTGTATGGGTATATATTTGTTACGTATGTGGCGTTATGAAGGGTAATATAGAAATACCCGACGTCGTGAAAAATGATATGTGTGTATGCGAGCGAGCGAGCGAGCTAAAAAAAAATCACATTTTCACACCCTAAACTGCCATTTATTCAATATTTTTGTATGTGTATATTCCATGTATGTCTTATTAAATAACGTTATGAACGGTAATATACTATCATCCGAGGGTGTGAAGTATTATGTATGCGAGGGAGCGGTGCGAGATTGAACATTTTCGCAATTTCACATCGGAAAATTGCCATTTGTTTCAATATTATTGTATGGGTATATTCGTTTTTATGAATTATGATATGGCGTTTTGAAGGGTAATATATAAACACCCAAGGTTGTGAAATATTATCTAAGCGAGTGAGCGGAGCGAACTTGAAAATGTTTCCATTTTCATACCCGATAACAGCCATTTGTTACCTATTTTTTGTTTAAGAATAAAACATTTGTCGGTGCATTATGGCGATTTAATTTGTCGTTTTACATGTACCAACCAAATTTCGAAAAGCGTTATGGGGCATTGCCCCCCCCCCCCCCCCCACCCCCCGTCTTCGCTAATGTGGTCCAGTGATGCAGCAATTGTGATTCAAAATTACACATAAACGAGTGTCATTTATAATTGAAAGTGGATTTAATTATAAATACTGTATCAAATAAATACGTTCACGTCCTTAAATTTGACCAAAATTGAGAATCTGTGTTCAGGACTTAATTTTAGGGAAAGGAATGCGTGAAATTTGCAGTTAGGCCTAATTCATATTTGAGGGTCACGTTCACTGTCCCCAAATTTTATCCTGTGACACTGCTTTTATTTTTGTTTACTTTGTTTCTTTCTCTTTTTGTTTCTTTCTTCCTTATTTCTTCCTCACTTTCTTTTTGTTCTGTCTTTCCCTTTCTTTCTCCTTCCACCCTCCTCCCCATTTTCCTCCAAGCCACGGACCTTTGGCTATCTGCGGGTGAGGGGGGGGGGGGGGGGGTTCATTCGAACCCCTCTGGTTACGGGCCTGCGCCTTAGGGCCCCTGGCGGGGTCCAGGGGTAGAACCCCTTGCTGGGGTCAGGGGGCGGAGCCCCCGGAAGCTGACTTTATTGTATATGACTTGTATTAGTAAGACACACACAAATACACACACGCACAAACACACCACGTAAATGTTGACGTACCGAGTTACTCACACAAGTGAACACACACATACATGTAATAAACACCGAAAAATTAACATAGACTAATTATGTATACAACTGAACATGTATTCACATAATAGACTGTTTCGCTTCTTTATTTTCATTTTCTTGGAGGGTGGTGGTTTATTTTCTTCGCAGTTGTCCTTGTATAAGGGCCGGGAGTCTAAGGGGGCTGACACCGGGGGGGGGGGGGGGGGGGGAGGGAGGGGGGGGAGGGAGGGGGGGGGGTGTCTCGCTCGGCGCATGTCTGGCTACGCACCAGAGTCAAATTAAAAGGCGTGGAATTGGTGTAAGCAAACGGCGGCGTCGACGTTTTTCCTGAAAGGGGGTGTTAGTCGATCGCACTTTACGGCCTTTACCCAAACCATAATGCAAAGGCAATGCAGTGCGACATTTGGGGTATCCGATTTGGAAAAAAACATAAATTCTTTATTATTTTGAATTTGTTTGAAGGATGTTATTACAATTGGTCTTGTACCCAATGTTTTAGTACACGACCTCCTTTATTACCTTTGTTTATTATGTTACATTACCTAGCTGATTAAAACATTTATTCAGAACGCAACTCAGATTCTCAGAGCATAATATACTCTGCACCACAACAACTAAATACGCCGTTAAAGATACACTGTAAGAAGAAAAAAAAAAGGTTCTGAAAACTTTCTCAGGCTGCCACAACCAATTAATGTTCAAAAATGGTTCTAAATGGGTCTTCAGAACCTTTATTGGCTCTATGAGCTAGAACCTTTAAAGGGACTTAGTAACATTGTCCAAATCCTCAAAATAAATTTTAATTCTAGCGGATCCCTCATACCTTGTTGTATTCGTATTACCAATAAAATCATGGGACAGGTTTCGGTTTTTCAAATTTCCCTTTCGTTACAAAGATATGTACGATCGAAGTATTCAGATAAGAAAAACTCCGGTGGAGTTTTTCTTACCGTGTACAAAGTGAGTGCAGTGAGTAAGTGACCATCACTTTGCATTTTCGCTCATTACTTGGCCATGCAATGTCCATTTGACTTGAAATTTTCACACAATACCCTGTGGACATAATGAGATAACAACAATATACATTGCATCAACCATTCATCACTTTTTGCACATGTCAACAAAGTTACTAGATCCCTTTAAGCTTGCCAAAAACCGTTTCATAGCATGTTTTCTTGATGGTTCTGAATATGTGACAAAAAGGTTCTAAACTGAACCTTTTTTTTTTCTTAGAGTGTATGTTTTGCAAACGTGACGCCATTTAGGGGTGCTAAGATAATGTGGTGAAATACCCATTAAGGGTAGTCTTCACCACCTTTGAGGTGGTTGGACGCGGGGGCATACCCTGTCATGTGGCGAGTGAACCCCCCCCCCCCCTTTCTTTCTTTCTTTCTTTCTTTCTTTCTTTCTTTCTTTCTTTCTTTCTTTCTTTCTTTCTTTCTTTCTTTCTTTCTTTCTTTCTTTCTTTCTTTCTTTCTTTCTTTCTTTCTTTCTTTCTTTCTTTCGTTCTTTCTTTCTTTCTTTCTTTCTTTCTTTCTTTCTTTCTTTCTTTCTTTCTTTCCTCCTTTACTTTCTTTTTGTCTTCCTTCCTTTGTTCTTTTCCCCCCTCAAAACCATAGGGGGGCAATCGCCCCCCTGACCCCCCCCCCCCCCCCGTGAAGCCGCCCCTGGGTTTATTTATTTTTAAATATATATTAAATGTTTTTAGGTGAAATAATTATGCAAATCGGGAAAGATGGTATTCGGACAAAAGACCTCAGCCCCTCTAAAAAAATATATACTGTATATATCCTGCACGCCAATGTCTAGTTCAATTTCAATTTCAATTTTATGGTGCTGCCCCGTCCGTCCGCTGTCCAGAATAAGACGACTTATCAGTAACCATGGTAACTTCAATTCGGGATGAAACCAGAAAAAAATAAAGTCACGTGGTTTCGCGCTAACGCCGATATGAACTACGACCGACTTCTTTGTTTGCACATTATCAAGCGAATGACGTATTCATCTTCTTTCCCGATGGGGACAACCAGAGGAGCACATTTTCCCGTAGGGAGGGGGTAGGGGGCATTGGTGGGTTGTTAGCTGAGTCCTAACAAAAGGTGTGCATTATATAATTGTTTTGTATTTATTTATTATTTCCTTCTGTGTGTGTGTGTGTATGTGTGTGTGTGTGTGTGTGTGTGTGAAGGGGGCAGCTGCATGTGATGGCAAGGAATCCCTGGGGGGGGGGGGGGGCTTTACTCCCACTTGTCCACTCTCTTTGGTGCTACACCATTATGTAGGGCAGTATTATAGCCGAGATCACCAAAACATCTCTATAATTATCAGCCATGACTAAATCGCTGCTGGATAATTGTACTATATATAGGTATAGATCCTATTTAATAAATTGGCAAGTACAAAGTACATACCTCGTTTCGGGATAATTAATAGCCTACTTTCCATCTCACGCGCTCTTCTCTTACACTTATTATTTTGGAATACTCTTCTGTCTCGTCCTCCTCCTCCTCCTTCATTGTCCTTCTCATTATGCATTCTATAAATCTCTTCTTAGAGCATGCATCTTAAAGGGGTAGTACAGTTTTGGTAAGGCTGAGCTTAATGCCTTTAGTAACCACAACCTGCACAATAACACTACAAACTAATAGTTATAACTCCACCATGCTCGGAAGGTATGGAAAATTACAAACGACTAATTAAAAAGCCGGTTATCATTCAAAAAGAGCCTTTAAAACACAAGAGGGCGCTCTCTAAAAGAACATTGGTTTCAACCATTTTTTATACAAAATTACGCGTGTGATGTTTTGTTGAAATAATGATTAGATAGATAGATCATCAACAACTATTTAAAAACCTCTTTTGAAAAATTTTGAAAAAATATAGGCATTTACAAAAATAAAAAAAAGTCTTCAATTAAATCTTGGCCCCAGATTTATTACGATCGGATATATTTATTGATATTTCAGCCGTTTCTGAACCGATTTTGATAAAATAAAGTTTATTCTGCCATTAAAATTGTATGCTCTTTCAAATTTTACACTCAGGTTTTCATTACCTCACAAACAAATTATTTTGTGCAGCGCCTTCTTTACCAAAACTGAACTACCACTTTAATGTGAACGCCTGAGAGAATGTAAGTTGCTATGAATACATTTGTTGGGTGAGATGTTTTGTTCAACAATAAGCCAGTTCGTAGTTACAATCTGCGCATGCGCAATACAAAGGTCAATCGTACCAATGCGGCATTCATCGAATTGAAAGGACTGGATAAGGTTCTTTACTTGTTATTCTTGAGTACATCGATTGGAAATTCCTTGTTGCGTAGGTTGATCAATAATTGTTCTCATGAAAGTAACAAAGGATATCCCATGACAACCATCTGCCACTCTGAACATGACTGCACAGAGTAAAAGCTTTATATCCTACCCATGATTGTAGAATTCAATGGTCAAGGGGTCAAACGACCCATATCCGGGTCCCATATGCTATCTACGAACTGGTCTAATGACTGTCAAACTTAATTGCGTGACTATTTATTTCGTATAAATGAACATTTTTGAATAAACTTTTGATGTTACAATAATCAAAAACTTATTTTTTTCATTCGACCGTGCTTGAATGTAGGAGGTTGTTTTGTTCGAATAACACGGTTTTTTCATGCCAGAAGACGAATATTAGACACCTGCTAACATATTTATTGTTAACTTGTCAATATTATCACCTTGTTTTGTTAAATCGCGTATATTTTGAGAGTCAATGTGTGGCGTTTTCCAATAACACTACATACGGTATATCTTTTAAGAGCTAGCCTTAGTAGATTCGGAGTAGAATGTACACTTCGCGGATTGCTATTTACATTTAAATCTTGAAATGAAAAAAGAAAAGTCATGGCACCCCTTTGAATAATTAGTCTAGCAACCGCAGACCCCTTTTTAAAGGAGAATTCCGGACGATTCATAAAACAATACAGTATATTGGAAATAAATCTAGGGATGTGCTTGAATATTTTCAGGATTTGACTCACTTTGGTTGATTTCTAAGAGATTTTTCTAATGTCATTAACTCTGAGGAAATAATTAAATTTACCGCACACAATCATGAGACCCTTACTTAGCACCCTCACTTTTCTCAATTTCTTGAGTAGGCTTGAATCCGGTGCCACTGCATTGTGATCACTGCATGTGTCATTCATAATAGCCGGTCATGCAGAGCCAGCAAATTCAATAACCACGTTAACAGAACATTGTGTCTATTCAAATTCCAATGAAAGCCAACCGTGTTACAATTTCGGGCAGGCAGGTATTTTCAAACGGTTCAACAATGCAGTAATGCTCAAAGGCACGGTCAGTGGCACAGAGTGGACTAAACTATTCATGATCGAGCATTGTATTGGTCCGATCAAAAGAACACATTCGCTGCAGTGTAAAAACATAGATAGGCGCATAGTGAGGGTCGCACGTCACAAATTGGTGCATTGTGGGATATAGAACAAGCTCGCTCGCGAATTTGTGTCATTAGAATTTCAAAACCAATTATAAAAACCCACTATCATACTTTTTTCATACAAAATTGTGTTTATTGACCTAGAATATCTGTCTTGAAATCGTATGGAAGCTTGAAATCGTATGGAAGTCCACTTTAAAGATTAGGTTCTACTGAATGTGCAGATGTCTGCAATTATAAATGACATTATCTTTATATAATGTATTGTTGGTGATGAAAGCGTCACGTATAGTTTTAAGTTATAACTCATACCATCAACGTCGTACTCGTCATAGACGCGATGAACCTCCGTGACAAGCTTTTCGACGTCATCGTCGAGATGGGGGTCTCTGTGCAGGAAGACGACGACCTCGAATGGTATTAGAAAGGAATCGCTGTCGATGTCGTACAGAGCAAAGAGATCTGATGAAATGAAAGGGAAAAGGTTGTTGTTTATTATTACAAATCTAACTCTGCTGTTCAGAATATCATTGCTAGGTAGCCACGTTTTAATGTCATTTATATCTATAAAGAGGATACTGATGTGCTTTTTAAAACCTCTCTGGAATTATATTTTTGGTGAACCACATTTGATTCACGTATTCTACGATATGTATAGCTCAACTGATAATCACCATAGTTGCATTCGATCGTTGAGTATACATTTGCCAGTTTGATAATGATATTGTTTATAGTGTAAGATATAAATAAGCATGATTATCAAGTCCTGCCTCGTATTAAATACGTATTACTGTATATTATTATATTTTGTAAAGTTAAAATAGTTTTATAGTTTTTCCGTAAGTTTTATGTAATTTAAATGTCAAATTCATTTTTTATTGTACGACCAACAGTTTTAGATGTATCCGTACTGTGGACAATGAATAAAAACATTTTCAGTTCAATTCGATTAAATAATCATCCTGTAAGAATTCCACATGACTTTAAATGTTGACGGGAAAAAACCTAAATTCAACGAAAAACAAGATCTTAAAGGAATCTAGTAACTTTTCTGACAAGTGCGAAAAGTGATGAGCGATTAATAAAATGTGTATTGGTGTGATATGATATGTCCACAAAGTAATGTGTGAAAATTACACGTTAATTGGATGTTTTTTTAGCTGAGATATGAGCAAAAATGCAAAGTGGTATTCACTAACTCATTGTACTTACTTTGTACCCGGCATGAAATAAATTATCCCGTAGCCAATTTCATATTTGAACACTTCAATCGTTAATATCTTTTGAACGAAATGGAAATTTGAAAAAACCGAAACCTGTCCCGTGCTGTTATTGAATATGAATATGATAAGGTTTGAGAGAACCACTAAAGTTCCAAGTAAGTTTTGAGGATTTGGACAATGTTACCATGGTTAATTATGTCCATTTAACCATCTAATCGCCTATGAGAGTATGTAGTATAACTTCAATTTCAATTTCAATTTTATTCTTGCTTCCAACAAAACATTACAAATGAATTATTACAATTTATACAAAATAGAGATATACATATTGGAAACTATGTTCCATGTGCACCTAATCACATCTAACACGAATGTGCACAGAAATCAACAATTAGGAGAAATAGGTTACAAATTAAGATAAAAACATGTTTTCAAGGTACGGCGCGTGAGCGACAGGCCTTCCCTTTAGGCTAATAACTCTATAATTATTAAAACACAAAATGTGTGAAAGAATATTAAGTTTGCTTTTGAAATCTATAATTGGATAATTGTTCTAAACACGTATGATAAGTATGTATGGGGGAGAAAATCAAATCGATGAAACCCCAGGAGACGCTATGCCCACGAGTGTTTACTAATATATCATAGCTTTATACAAGGAATATTAATTTGACTGAAAGAAATGTAACTCCACAATGTACAGAATAATGCTAACCGCATTTTGATCTATTTATCATAATAGCTGTACGCAAAAATTCAAAGCGAAGTGAACGAACCTAGTTGTAACGACGCTTTAACCCTCAAATTGCCAATATTTCCAGATTTGCAAGTATCCACTCGACCAGTTCACCAGTATCCACCAGTTCTAGTTGGACACTTATACATGAATAGCTTGAAGTGATTAACTTTGTATTTTTTTTCTCCATAATTAGGGATCCTATTTCATCATTCTGTTATCATAAGCTAAACAACAAGGTATAGTACGAGAGAAGTGTGAAGTGTGAAAGCTGCAAATAATTAAATTGTAATCTTACAAAGTTAATGGATCATTTTATTCCCCCATATTTTTTTTTTTTCTACAACGAAAAGAAATTAAATAAAGATTAACCTTTTTAAAAGTCAGCATTTAGCTTGTTGTGAACCATGCTGGAATATCAGTTTTTAAGATGTTTGACGAGCAAATAATTCAAGATAATGGGCCGTATGCATAAAACGTAGCAATTGCTTATAAGCAATTGCTTCAAGCACAAGCAAGAGCTTGTCAAGCAAAAGATCAAGTTCAAGCAATTGCTTAATTTCGTATGCATAAGCTTTTGCTTGTGCTGTAACCTTTTGCTTACACTGCCTAAGCAATTGCTTACGTGTTGAACAAAGCATCGTTACGGTTGTGCGAACATCGCACTTGGCATGACAACAAAGGGGATTCGTAGTGTATGCAAACGTCGTGTAGTCCCTTGCATAGCAGCTTTCCCTGGTCTCGTGCCCGACCTGGCAACAGTATTTTTCTTACGCAAATATTTTCAAATCTTGAACAAAATTGCCTACATGGATATAAATGTCTAAAATAACAGCCATTTGATTAAATATGTAATCACAACATAACCTCTGGAACCAGGAGTTCTAAATCATCCTGAAACGGTATGAAAACTTGATTCTAAAACGCGAATGTCCTTAGTAAGCAAGAGCTCAAGCTGGTCTGGAGGTGCTTGAAAAAACGCAAGCAATTGCTTATCAAGACAAGTAAAAGGTTCGTTTTATGCATACGGTTTTAAGCAATTGCTTGTTTGGTTAGCAATTGCTTACGAGCAGTAAGCAATTGGTTGTGCTTGTAAGCAAAAGCTTTTGCTTGCAAGCAATTGCTTGTTTGTGTGCATACCGATTCAAGCAAAAGGCTAGCACAAGCAATTGCTTGTTTTTATGCATACGGCCCAATGCCTTTCAAACTATACTTCGCTTATAACATATCAAGGTATATCATACTTCAATTAATAGCCAACGGTATTATATACATGTATACATTATATATTTTACACTTTTATTACGTTTTCAAAACTTGTCATATTCCGCTTTCGTGCGAACATCTTCTCCTGTGAAAATTGTGTCGTGCGAAAATCGTGCTCAGTCCGCATAACAAAGTTCACCAAATTCCTTATTTTACATTAGAAGTATGAAACTGCAATTTACCGGACTGGGACACAAATTGCTGTACTGGGCTTTTGAAGTTAATAATGGTCGAATAAATTATTGTTTTTAAAATATGAGGTAACGTACATCCACTCTTGTCTGCTTAACATTTGCCGTAACGTCTTTGTAAGACGGGCATGCAGTGAGTACGACCTTTACAATGAGCACGATTTTCGCGTGACACCGTTTTGTATAAAATGCTTACCGTGTGCTCGGTGGTTTGTGGTGGTGGTGGTGGTAGTGGTAGTGGTGGTGGTGGTGGTGGAGGTCGCATTGTGATGGATGGAACCCGAACGATTATTGTTGAATCTGGACACAGGAAGTGACGTAGTCAAACCTAGTGACATCATTAAGACAAGGACCCACTCTACAGGGGATAGTGTTGGCCTGCCATAGATGAGATAAATGGAAGAGAGCATTGTGAGAAAATGTATAACAATCTGATGTAAATGAGTTTAATTGTTTACTGAAAACATATCAATTAGTTGATTAAAATACAGGTCAAGAGCTGATACATTTCAAATTTACATCGAAACGTTATATTTACAAACATTTCAGTATTATAAATTACATCTCAGTACCGAAGAAAAAGACGAGAAAATGTTACTAAGAAAACATTACTCCATGAATACTACGAAAAGAAGAGGCATCAAAATTACGAGACGGTGTTATAATTTGGGGGTTTGCGACATTGAATACGAATTACGAGATAATGACAATAAAAACGCTTGCAAACGGCGTCTCAAACTTCCTCTGGTAAAAGAGGCTTTAGCAAAACAAAAACAAAAAAAACTTTCTCAAACTTTCTCTAAATTACAGAGATAAACATTGCGTTTGGAACTAATCAAAATAGTTTATCAGAACAACAAAAAAGAATGAGAGTGTTACGAAAGGTTGCAATGAATTGTTTTAAAAAATAGACAGTTCTTGTTGTAAAGGTAGAGATTAAAACACGTAGTGTGCCTAAATAGGAATAATTCTTAACGTGTTTGTATCCAACTTACCTCATTTCTGGAGTTTGTACTAAATAGTTTTGCCAAGAAAACTTTAGATACAAGACAACTAGAACGACAGGAAGAGCTGAACTAATGTAAGAGAAGCCGTATAAAGCATAAGCTTGCGAAATATCACAATTAAGTTGTCACGAAATAATTCGAAAATTTGCAAACAAATTATGAATATGAGGAAGAGTATCTCGAAGTTGTAGGCAATCAAGAAGTGAGAGGAAGAAAAATGAGTTGGTAAAGTGAGGAGAATATCACAAACCTTCCAGTTTTCTATAAAAGGTGGCGTTATAAATACCAACAAATAAATGACTGAGGTCTTCTACCTGTCCTACATTTTCATCATCTTCTTCTTTTTTCTTCTTCTTAGATTTTCCTCTAATAGCTGTTGATTGTATCGTTAGTCCTTTTTTTTCGTTCAGCTAGATAATGTATTCAGTTTATCGCCCACGATACTTGTCTAACATTCAGTTTGTCTTCAATTGCGTATAGTAGGTCGGCAAGAGGACAACCATGCGGCGTTGCGTGGTTCGACTAATTCGTGCGAATTCCAAGCATCTCTTCCTCGATGCCTGAAAATTATGTTTGTTATGGTTTAGTCCGAAAATAACTAGATTTTGCCCGAATCTGTGACGGTTTTGCCCGAAAAAGGGGAAATGACTTTGTCCGAATGTAAAATGAGTTTTCCCAAGTATGACCTTATTTTGCCCGAATATGAGATAATTTGCCCGACTTTGATAAAGCTTTTTGCCCGAATATGTCCGTTTTTAAAACTCCAGGGGGGCGCAGCCCAGGGCTATCCTTCCCTCTTCCTACGCCTATGGGGCGCCTAGTATTGGGGTCGGGCATTGTTAGAGTGTCTGCCTCATGTACTGGAGGTCCCGGGTTCAAACCCTGACCGGGTCGGCATAACAAAGACTTTAACAAGTATACCTGTTACCCTCTTGCCAGGTATTTATAGAATGTATAGAACGCATGAAGTTACCGGAAGACTGGCCCCATTCAGCTTCACTACATAGTAGACGCGTGACCTGAGGCTACGCGCCGCCTTATGTGCCAAATAATTTGACACCGGAATGATTTTTACTTTTATAACTTGAATTTTTGAAGTCACATTCTACAGTTTTGGGAAACCCCTAAGATAAACATGAAACATTTTATATTATCCCCGACATCGTGAAAATATTAAATATAGTATCATCTGTAAATGTTCAGATTTGACATTATATGCAATCAAATGTACGCAATCGGAGAGGACGTGTAAAGCTGGCGAGCAGTTTACTAGTTTTTAATCGTCAAATAGTTAGAGGTGGGGCACGTGCCCCGGCCCCCGTTGCGGATACCTCATGATACCTGCTTTATAGCCAAATGACAGTGTTGGGAAACGCCCCACACACAAACAAATAATGATATGTACGCTTTCATCACCGACCATGTGAAAGAATATATTTTTTACTAATATGGGATTATACAAATTTGGTCAAGAAACCGCCTATTAATTGATATATTTGCAATTTAGAAAAATATCTCTGGTAAAATATCGATATCGCCGACGGTTGTAATTTGAAATGTTCATCCGCACATCATAATGCAAAGCACACGCAAACCTCGCCGCGCGTGGCAGATCGGCTAGCCGATTGGCTAACTACAATACTCAAGCCGAGGAGGATGGGCGGAACAAGCTGTGAACTGTTCGACCATCATGATTAGACCGATATACAAACACAAACGAACCTACAAACACACACACACACACACACACACACGCATACCTGTAAGCCATGTCAATCGAGGACCTAAATCCTTGTACTATGCAAACGTGGACACACTAATATGTGTCACATTGATATTCTGCGTCCAACCGAGGACTATTGTGTATGTGTTTGACTTTCTGCGTCCAACCGTGGACGTACGGGGTGCACGTTAATTTTTCCGGATTTTTGATGCGCGCGCATATGAATGGCATATGAATTAGCAATCCTTTGCACTAGTTAAGTAAACGAGGACGGTCCACGGTTGGAAATGTGTCCGTGGTTGGATAGGGTTAGGGTTAGGGTATGTCCTCGGTTGGGGTGCTTACAGACACACACACACACACACACACACACACACACACACACACACACACACACACACACACACACACACACACACACACACACACACACACACACACACACACACGCACACACGCACACACACACACACACACACACACACGCATACGCACACACACACGCACCCACACATATACGCACACACACATACGCACACAGGCACACACACACACACACACACACACACACACACACACACACACACACACACACACCGTACATGCATGCCTTTACTAATGTTGGGATGGGTATGGGATGGGGTTACCCCTTCCCACGTTGAGAAATTTGTTAAAGTGATGTTGAAAATATATATCATTATTATTATTTATTCGGCCAAAATTCAAACAGATACAGAGTATACAAAATGCAAGATACAAAATACAAACAGTCAATAAAGAAAGTGAAGGAAAGGGAGACAACTACAAGTGGGCCAGGGCTCACAAAAGTAACATTCTTTACTATTGCCCGGAGACATGCGAGCCCTCACAAGTAACTGTCAAGAAAACATGAAGAAACAATTATATTGCACATACATGTTAGAACAAATTACATATTTAAAATAACAATATTGCAAAAATCAACAATACTAGCCTAAGCCACCTACTCCGGTAATAAATCAAATTAAGACTACAAAATTAACTATAAGATTAACTATAATACACACAAATATGAATTCCAAATACATGTAATAGAACTAAAATAAAATATTACTAATAATAAGCATAACAAATTAAACAATGCTCGAAAATAAATTTCAATCAAGATATAACTGCTTTACATTGATGGTAAAAATAATGACATACAATGGGACCAGCCCTTAAAACATAATAATACTATTGCAAGGCAAACAATGATATATATTACTAGTTATTAATGAGAGATAGACTTAAAGAGGCAAAAATCATTGAGCAATTAAAAAGTGTAAACGTATTTAATAATGCAAGACCAAAATGTAATTAAATTAAAGGGATAGTTGAGTTTTGGTAGAGAGGGCGCGAGACTACTTTTTTGTGAGGTAATGAAAAACTGAGTGTAAAATTTGAAAGAGCATAATATTTAAATAATAAAATCATCTTTGTTTGATCAAAATCGGTTCAGAGACGGCTGAAATATCCATAAATATAAAAATTTGTAATAAAGCTGGGGCCCCAGGTTTATTAGAGAATTTTGAACCAGCCGTTAAAAATTCAAAAAAATGCTTCCTCTATTCAAAAAGTTACAAAATAGGTATTTAAATAGTTGTTGGTTATTTCTCTATCTAATCACTATTTCAACAAAGCATCACATGCACAATATTTTATTCAAAATGGTTGAAACCGATGAGTGTTGAGAGAGCGCCCTCTTACGTTTTAACGGCTCTTTTTTAATGATAACATGATCTTTACTACGTCATTTGTAATTTTGTGTTCCTTTCTAGTTATAACTATTAGTTTGTAATGTAATGATTAAGTTATTATTTAAGTTATGTACCAAGTAAAAAACAAACATGTCAATCTGAGACGTCTTCAAATCTGGAATTAAGTTATTATGTAAGTTATGTACCAAGTGAAAAACAAACATATCAATCTGAGACGTTTTCAAATCTGGAATTAAGTTATTAAGTTATGTACAGTAAATGCAACAATAACGATAATTAAATAAATCAGAATATCATGTAAACAATAATAACGTATTAATATATTTGTCATACATCAAGTAAACATTGAGACAATTTATTGCTAATACAAAAATTGCACCTGGCCAATTATAAAGTGCAATTAATTACCGGTAAATTGAATTATAGGTAATTTGTATGTGTATGGTTCAAGACGTTTCCTAGTACAATATTGCAACTTTCAGTGAGAGAAGGAAGGAGGACAGAGAAGAGATGACAGCGTCGTCTCTAACATGAGAAGGCAATCTCTTTAGAAGTATGGTTATTACTATCATTATTATTGTCATTATGCATTTTATAAAGGTATAACTTCGAAAAAGTGGGGGATGTTTGTACAGGCCACCCCCCCCCCCCCCCCCCCCCCCATCCCCCGGATCTACGCCCGTGTATTCTATTTTTACCTTGTTGATCAATTTTTTTTGCCAATAGAGGGGAGTTCCATTATTTTCCCAATACTGCTCTCCGCAGGGATAGTTGAGTATTAGTCAAACTTATCTTCAGTAACCAAGGATATAAATTCAATTATTATACGAGAGTTTTGGGGAAAACATCTTATATATTTGGCAAATTACCAAATCTTACCAAAATTTACTTATTTCATGCAAAATACATAAATAAACGGCCATGCCAAGTCATTACATTGTCGGTCAACAACGTAGGTTATTCAGCTTCAGGGGGTAACTGACCCCGGCCCACCGGAGAGAGCAAAGTGTTTCACAGTGTGAACACACTGTTTTTTAATTAACAGTGCGGATAGCATGCAGTGTGAACACTACTGTGTGGAGCATTTTAACGCGGTCATCATTCACACTGTGGACACACTTTGAAACAGAATGTAAACACACTGTGACATACTCTGCGTTCACAGTGTGTACAGAACAGTGAACACATACTTTGTATCACAGTGTGATCATTGTGTGTTCACAGTGCGTTCACATTGTGATGAGTGTCGACACCGTTAAAACGCTCGATTTAACACAGTGTGAATACAGTGTTAACACAATGTGTTCACACTGAGGACTACACTGTGTTCGTTCTAATGCAGTGGACACTGTGAACACACTGTGGTCATTATAGACACACTGTAAAGCACACTGTGATCACAATATGAACACACTATGAACATTCTGTGATAAAACAAAATAACAATAATAATATTCATAATAAACAGTTCTTCTATATCGCATATCACACCACGGTTTGGGTCTATATGCGCGTATAAAGAAAGGAAACATATTAGAAGGGGGTAAGATGAATACAGAGATAGATAAGAGACAGAGAGGAAGCACGAATACTAACACAAGTGACAAGTGACACACAAACAAAAAACACATTTACATATGTTTTTTTTTTTTAATAAGTGTGTTTTTAGATTGGTCTTAAACTTTTTAATAGATTCAGCTTGTTTTATATTCTCAGGAAGATTATTTCACAGGTGTGCTGCTGCTAATACAAATGACCATGCAATGTAATAAACACATGGTTCACACTGTATTGAACACAGTGTTCACACTATATTGAACACAGTGTTCACACTGTATTGAACACAGTGTTCACACTATATTGAACACAGTGTTCACACTATATTAAACAGTGTTCACACTGTATTGAACACAGTGTTCACACTGTATTGAACACAGTGTTCACACTGTATTGAACACAGTGTTCACACTGTTTTGGACGCAGTGTTCACACTGTATTGAACACAGTGTTCACACTATATTGAACACAGTGTTCACACTATATTGAACGCAGTGTTAACACTGTATTGAACACAGTGTTCACACTGTATTAAACGGTATTCTCACTGTATTAAACGGTATTCTCATTGTATTGAACACAGTGTTCACACTGCATTGAACACAGTGTTCACACTGCATTGAACACAGTGTTCACACTTTCTTCACACTGTGTTCACACAGTGTTCTTTCCTATTGGGGTATGGTGGAGATGGTTTTGAAATTCTAATGGCACAAATTCGCGAGCAAGCTTGTTATCTCCCACAATGCACTAATTTGTGACGTGCAAGCTCACTATGCGTCTATCTATGTTTTTATACTGCAGCTAATTTGTTCTTTTGATCGGACCAATACAATGCTCGATCATGAATAGTTTAGTCTACGCTGCGCCACTGACCGTGCCTTTGATCATTACTGCATTGTTGAACCGTTTGAAAATACTTGCCTGCCCGACGTTTGGCTTTTTTCGGAATTTGAATAGACACAAAGTTTTGTAAACGTGGTTATTGAAAATGTCTGGCTCTGCATGACCGGCTATTATGAATGACACATACAGTGATCACAATGCAGTGGCACCGGATTCAAGCCTACTCAAGAAATTGAGCAAAGTGAGGCTGCTACGCAAGGGTCTCATGATTGTGTACAGTAAATTTAATTATTTCCTCAGAGTTACTGAAAACATTTCTTAGAAATCAACCAATTTTGAGTTAAATCCTGAAAATATTCAAGCACATCCCTAGATTTATTTCCAATATACTGTTTTGTTTTTTAAATCGTCCGGAATATCCCTTAAAGGGCAATGCAACTCAAGAATAGAGTTTATCCTACTTGATATATCGTAATATGCCTTTTTATTATATATAATATAACTCCGACTAAGATTTCTGCTTTGGGAGAAATATGTGAAAACTCTATCGGGTTTACCACTATTCATGCGACACTGGAGGCCGCCATTATTAGGTGTGTGCGGACTTATGGTCAGTGATAGCACCTATTGAAACCATTGTCTGAATACTTGTAAATGCTTTGACGAGTCTGAAAATCAGTGAAAAGCTTTTTGTTCGGCCCGTAACGCACTCGTCATAGTTTGCAAAGCATGTCGGGCAATTACAAGAACATGGCCGCTCCCATCACCTTTTGCCGCCGTAAGAATTAGTAACATGTGGGTATGTTCACGTAAGGATTTCATGGGATCCAGGAGGCCAACATTGCCAAGTTATGTATCAAATAAAATGTCTGTTCACCCTCTAAACGATAATAATAGCCGAAAGCCATAGTTTCATTGCTCTTTAAAAGAGGCCCTGCAAACCAAATGCATGTTGACTTCTGTTCATCTGTATTAGTGTACACATTCAATATTTGTAAACGGTTTGACCTAAATATGTTTTGTATATTTTTAAACATTTTATCATTTATTTTTCATGTTGCTAAGCCCCACCTCCTAAAAAACCCTCCAGAGTAAATTCTATTGTTGACCTGTTGTGACATCATCTGTCAATCACTGGTCAGCTACCATGAGATTAACAAACGATGAAAGTACAAAAAGAACATCCACACAAAAGCATGCCCTGCATACCTCCATGCAATAGCTTAGACAGTGCTTTTCTTCTGACATAGCAACAGCTATTGAAATTGAAGGTATGTGAGTTGGTATTCTATTCAACCGCGTGATGCTATTATGATAAGGCACTCAGCTTGGGTGAAGGTAACTTCTTTATAAGTGAGTAGTGAATGGCTGATGATGTCACAAAAGGTCAACAATAGAATTCTACATAACTCTGGAGAGGTTTTCAGAAGTGGGGGCTTCACAATATGGAGAAAAATAATTACTAAAATGTTTTAAAATAAACAAAATATGTTTGGGTCAAATGGTTTACAAATAGTTGATGTGTACACTAATAGAGATGAACAGAAGATAACATGCGTTAAGTTTGCCTGGCCACTTTAATGGTAGGATTGCTGGATGGGAAGGAGTACAGGTGTACACACGGTTTTGCAAACGAATTTCATGTTTCATAGGAATTAACGGCAGCCTTTCCTCGGATTTTATCCGGACTTAGGGGATAAATATTACGACTTGCAAAAAAGCATCTGCAGGAATTAAATACATCCGATTAAATATGTTATCAAATGTACACCTATCTTTGTGACAAGGTGAAACTTACGTAGATCCGCTTGCCAAGGAGATGGGGCCCGTTCCCCCTCCGGAAAAGGTTGTTAAAAGCAATACAATACATCACCATGCAGGGTAAGAAAACGGATAGAAAATAATATAAAGAAATAAATGCATAAATGTGACACCCCCCCCCCCCTCCCCCACCCCCCCCCCCCCTTTCCCCGCATTAAAATTCAGGAGAAATCAAGATATTGAGCCACTTTTCGGTCAAGTCGGAAACCAGGCGGATTCATGAATGCGGAGAAGTGTCACAGGGGCATAATGGTATAATATTGCCTCGGGCTTCTCGGCACAAGGCTTAGGCCATTCGTATATACCAACGATAGGCGGGGTGCATGGTACAAGAGTCATTAGCCCGGAAACAAACATAATCGATATAATAAGAATGTCGACTTGTGAATGAATCTATTCATACCCAAAGAGATTGGGACACCCTCAACGGGCACTGTACATGAGTCTGAAGATGCCAACATTTTTATTATTGTTTGTTATTGTTATTGTGTTATTGTTCGTAAAAAGCAATGAAGAAAATAAATATCATTGAAAAAAAAACATGCAACGCTGGGGGCTAACGCTACTCTCACACTTTGTAGTTACGAGTTGACACAACGCGCGTGCAACTCTTGGACGTTCGGGAAATTTGACTGCAGCTACGAGCCCGGAGTTGAGTTTATTGCGATACTAGAGTGCTTTCGTTTTTGTCACGTTCACTGGTGAACGTGTAGACTAGGATTGAGGAGTCCCTCACTGCACTCGCATGCTGAACTCCTACCACCCACAATATATAGCGCCACTTACGAGAGATATATGCACATTAACGAGGAAGGTCTGCAGAACATCATTGATGGCAGCGATCGATGATGTTATGCAGATCACTGCTGGTGTGCGGATCTCTCTCGTTGGCGGCGCTTTCGAGGGTCTAGATCACAGAAATACAATAAAAATAGATTATAGACTAGTGAACGTGTCGAGAGTGTACTGGGTTGACTAGGCACGTTGACTGTCATTCAAGTTTCAAGTTTCAAGTTTATTTATTTATCTTTCTTATATAACACACATTACAAATATGACATGAACATGAACAACAAATTGACCAAAAATATGGCGTTACAATAGAAAGATGAGGTGACCTTGGTTGAAAGCAGAGCTTGTGGAATTAAGGTCCCTCATGTGTAGCTTATGGGTGTGTCCAGATAGACAAACTCATCAAATAAAAATACTGCATGCATTAAAAAGCTTACAAACTAAACTAACTAATGAACTGAGAACAAAATATAAACATAAATAAGTGTGATAAAATCTACTGACTACTAAATAATGGCTTTTTACAGGAAAAAGCAGGACAATACTTCGAGTAACGGGACAAAAAACACGGTAGAGGGAGAGAGAGAGGACTAGACTAGACTGAAACACATACAAAACAAAACGAGCCGGACAGATGATTTGAGAAACAGGAGTAGAATTAGAAGTATGCAGACCTATATACAGGGTGGCCCAGAAATAACGGAACGGGGTACTTGCCATTATAAAGAAACGTACAGACTAGGTTCACTGGAAAGATAATCTGTTAAAAGGAAATATGATACCAAGAACAGTAATTTTGGTCGAATAGTTTTTGTTTTAGGGCGTCTTAAATGACCCCATGTCAGGGTCACCTTTTTGTCAATTTCTAGAATGTCGGTGCCTGAAAAATAGCAAATCATGCCCGCCATAGCATCAAGCAGTGAACAAGACAAATACCTTTGTCCATGTGCATTTAGCTGTAAAACCGTGAATGCACATGGACAAAAGAATTCGTATTGATCGCTGCTTGGTGCCATGGCGGACATGAATGGCTATTTATCAGGCACCGACTTACTAGAAATTGACAAATATTTGACCCTGACATGGTGTCACTTAAGACGCCCTAAATATAGCAAATATAGGTTTTCCCGCTCAATTTTACACTTTTTTCAATCGAATTCATTAAGGGTCATTCAAATTCACGCATTACCGCGTAATCGTTGGTATCGGTCTTCCAAATTCCGAATAAGTGCAAGCGAATTCATGCATACGCATAAGCTTTCGTGAATAGACACAGAAGTTCATTTATGGGCACTCGAATTCGCGAATGTGCAGCCAACTGTCAACTGCCCTTTCGCGAATTCGAATGACCATTGATGAAAAGGTATGCTCTTTGTGCAAATTCACTTGCTCCTACGCGATTTTGAACGACTATTTACGAATTCGAATGCTGCTTTGACACGGCGATCGCAAATCGCGCGAATTCGTTTGCTCCTATAATCAATTCGAATGACACAATCGAAAAATTGAGCGGGAAAACCTATAATTGTCTTACATTGTACCTAATAAGGTTGAAAACTATAAATACTGACCGATTGCGCTATTCTTGGTTCAAGGGAATTCCAAAACCTACGTCCAAACCCTAACCCAATGTCGTCAGGGCGAATTGCGTTCTAACAAGAGGTAAATGATAGCGCGTGTCGTGTAGGATAATTATGAACTTGGTTATTTTTCTTAAATATTCTGGCCAAGGCTACTGGCAGTAGACCTGCATTCAATTCATACATAAGAGCTCCTAGTTGTAAATAATAAATATCTTCAAATTTCAAAACACTACTATTATTAAAAAGGTCATCGGTATGTGCAAGATAGTGAGTATTACAAACAAATCTTATTACTCTTTTCTGTACCAGTAGTAATTTTTCCACTTGGGATTTTAACGAGTTACCCCAAGCTAGTACACCCATAGTTTAAATATGGCAAAATTAAAGTTGTATACAACATACGTAAAATACTTTGAGGGAATACAAATTTCAATTTATAGATTACACCAGTATTTTCTTGACAATAATCTACAAAGTTGACCAATATGGTACTTCCAGTTTAAATGTTCATCAATATACAAGCCAAGAAATTTAAATGTAGGTACCCTTTCAATTTCAACACCATTGAACATTACATTTCCAGGCAATATACTCAGGGAATTGCCAAAGAGCATATAGTTAGTTTTTTTTAGATTTAAAGACAACTTGTTTGCATGAATCCACACAGTCACATTAGTCAACTCAGAGTTTACGGTCTGCAAAAGAGTTTGAGGATTTTTGTGAGAGAAAAATGCACTTGAGTCATCTGCAAATCAAATGAATGATAACAACTCTTAAAGTCGTTTATATACACAATAAACAAAAGCGGGCCTAGAAGGGATCCATGTGGGACCCCACGTGACGCCCGCATACCTGAATCAATTCCATTCAAAGAAACAAACTGTTTCCTATATGTTAAGTAGCTCCTAAACAAATCTAATGCTTCCCCTTACACCATAATGGCCCAGTTTATTCAATAAAATATCATGATGCATGCGATTATCTAAGGCACTGGATATCTTATCCACTAAATGTAAAATTGCATGAGTAGACGTGTGTTTTTCACGAAAACCAAACTGAAAATTTGACAAAATATTAGCATTCTTTAAAAATGTTATTGTCCGGGTATACATTAACATCTCAAGAATTTTATAAAAATGAAGTTAACAAAGAAATAGGACGATAATTATTTAACATAAGGGCATCATCCTTTTTAAAAATTGGCACAACCTTTGCAATTTTCATTCTCATGAGTACTGTCAGATCTGTGTACTGTATTTACCAAGTCTGACTTGATAGGTGTGGTTCTGTTATATGTGATTAATACTCAAAGAAATAAGGCAACAACAAACGAGATATATAATTCAAGATATTCTTATAATCTGAGCAACCATCTCTAAATATCTATCAAATCTCAATAAACCATCATTGGTTTAAGGGTTGACACACGTTGAATGTTGAAATCAATGTGATTCATTACATGAAAACACATACTTGGCAGTATGTAGAACCTGCTTTTCAAATGATAATTGATCCAATCTAATTCTTGTAATTGGTCAATAATCAGAGATAATTCAGTTATCATTATTATTTCTATTATGGGAATAAATTAATGGGTGGATAGCACCTTAAAGTTCAGTTGTTGCTGTTGACACCAATCCTCGCGAAGACCAGAGGGTGAAGTATTCGCGACAGTTCAAGTTGAGGTTGCAGACCCAGTCTGCGTTGCAAACATGCTAGCGAAGGTTGTAGTGCTCGCGACAGTTCACCAGGTTGAAGTTGCAGACCCAGTCTGCAATGACGCTGTGTTGCTTGAAACCATGATGTTCTTACGATGCGAAGCGCGCGGTGGTTGGATCTACCATGACGGGCGTCGTGGATGACGATCACCGACTGCACCGCGATACTGTAGAGATCTATGCCCATGCATAGTGGAGATATCCGTTGAGCAGCCAGGCCGGAGCCGGTTAGAAGCCGATTCAGAGCCAGTTCGGAGCCGGATGGAAGCCGGTAGGTCTGTTGGAGCATTGGAGCCCGGGTTGGAGAAACGGCGGATAGGAGCGTATACGCCGGTAGGAGCCCATATGGGAAGAGGAGGGTCGGAGCCCGAGTTGGAGTTATAGCTATCCGTTGAAGCTCACGTTAGAGATACTCGTAGAAATTAGAGCCCAGCTGGTTAAGATTTATGTTGACATGAGAGATGCAGAAGTTATGGTGACGGCAAGCGTGGCGGAGGCTTTACCCAGCATGGTGGTTCCTGGTAGCTTCCGGCATACATGGCATAAGGTGAAATGCCTATAAATATAGAAATTACCACACCCTAGCACAAATCGAGCTAGTCTCTGGTGTATCCATGACCACACGCTCAAATGCACGTCCTTCTCTCACGATGTCTGATGGCTATCTGTGTGACTGGACTCTTCTCTCATATCTAAGTTAACCACAGCACCCACATCCAGCGCACATCAACAAAAAGATGTTCCCGCCAAAATCATTATAAATGCATCTCATTGGAGGTGACCCAATCACACAAAACTAGGCAAAACCAGTTCCACTGCAATCTTATTCACTACCCTGGATATGTACTAGGCCTGTATACCAAACCTATACAATTTTCACATTGAATGAACCCTTTCACAATTGTCCCATCTCAACTTCACTCACGTGTACAATAAACAATATACATTCAGCTTCTGTGCACACTACAGCTATACAGTTCTCACTTAGCATGAACACACTCACTATTGTTCCATCAGGGATATCCCTGGTTCCATCTACAATAACCCTTAACAGTGTGCTTGTGTGCACACTAAATATATACAAATCCGGGGTTATATACCTTTAAACACATACTCACACATTAGATAAAAGAAAGCAGTCACACATGACTGAATTTTATGTGTCAAGTGTGGATGCCTATTTCTAAAAACGAAGTCACTCCGTGACAATATCCCCCACCTTCAAGAAATTTCTATAATTTCAAAAAAAAAGTAAACTGGTGTAGTTTGTCCCAAAACGACAACCTACAAAAATAAAGTTTCAGCAAGAAATAAAATTGTACTTTCAATTCATCTTGCAGTCCTTTAGACATTACATGTCTCTCTCTTTCTTTCCTATCATACTATATGCAATTAAGTTAATATATTACTGCAAGAACACAAAAGAAACATAAAATATATTTCCAAGAAAATTATAGAGAGTCAAAATATCGCTTTCTTCGTTTCAAAATTTTAGCTTGTTTTTTTTTCAAAACCAAAACAAAATCTAAAAACAAAATAAATAAACCTGCAAAAGAAAAGAGAAATGTTAAATAATCCGTCGTCGGTTCTATTCCAGGAGTCAGCAATCCTGTCAATCGCAATAAATTTATATCTGAAAGATAAATAACGGAATCCGTTACGGTATTCGCTCCATTCCCAAATTCAGAAAGTCTGTAAATCATAAAACGTTTATGAAAAGGAAAAGTACAAAATCCGTTGTCAGCTCTTTTCCAAGAGTAAGAAATCCTGTCTAACATATGAAGAAACTATATGAAATAGGAGAAAAACAAAATAAGTTGTCAGTTCTATCCAAGAGTCGGGCATCCTGTAAATCATAAAAGAAACATATGGAAAAGGGAAACACAAAATTCATCGTCAGTTCCGTTCCAAAGTCAGAAAATCTATGAAACCTGCAATAAAAAATCCATGTTAGTGTTTAATTAATAAACATCACTTGTCTTAACCCTTCTGCCCCACCTCACAAGAAATGTATTCAGGTCATCACTTCTGTGACACTTCCAAAAGTCACATCCTAGCAGAAGGAGAGAGATCCAAAACTGCCACCACCTGCCTCTCGAGCTAACGAGGTCACATCCTCCATGAGCAAAAGTGGTCACATGCAGTCCCAAGTGCACCAAGAACAACGTGCCCACAACAGAGGAGAGGCAATCCTCCCACACGTCACCTCTCACTTCATCTGAGAACACAACGATGTCAGGATTCACTTCCCCAACATCACTCTCTACCGTCTTTAACACAACCTGTGAAGCTGGTATCCATCTTGTCAGCATCCTGATCACCACAGAAACTTATGTCGCTGACCTGACAAACATCCTGTGTAAAATACACATCAACTGATCGAGACAACTCCCTAGACATCAAATCAGACTTATCTGCATCAGACCTGGTCTGAAGATTCGTCAGTGTAGACTGAGATTCCACACCATCTTCTGGAGCGTCCATCAATCGAACTAGTTCTGACTTCATCCAAGAAGTTGAACCATCACCTGTAGAAGAAAACCCTACAGAACCTTGTGAAGACAATTCTTCACAACCAGAACATTGTGAGGACAACTCTTCACAACCAGAAACCTGTGAAGACAACTCTTCACATTCTACCACAGACTCACTCGCGATGATCTTGGTAGAACCCAGTGTAGACTGCACTTCCACACCTTCATACGGAGACCTAATCTCCTGAATACTTCCCTTGGAAGATTTCAAAAGTCCTTCAAAACAAGAACTCCAACATGATTCCAACGAATCAACATCTGCCGTTTCAACCTGCGACACATCAAGGGGAAACACATCACACCCTTGTTGAGATTCCAATAGTCCTTCAGAAAAAGAACTATGACCCGATTCCAACGAATCAAAATCTGCCGCTTTCACATGCAACACATTAAGGGGAAACACATCACACCCATTTAGAGATTCCAACATTCCTTTAGAATAAGAACTCCCACCTGATTCCAACGAATCAAAATCTGCCGCTTCCACCTGCGACACACCAAGGGGAAACACATCACATCCATCTTGAGGTGCCGCTGCTTCCTGAGAAGATGCTAGCGAACCAACCTCTCTCTGCACTAGAAGTAAATCATCAGCCGACAAATCGTCATACAGTGGTTTGGGTACCTGTGGGGGCGGCCTGGAAATTACCTGCCTCGTCTGTTCCCTTACGTTCACTGCAGTTGCTCAATGATAGTCAGGCTTCCAGTTCACATCTGGGTCAGCCGGTCCCCGAATTCCAGTTACATTTCCAAGTACAAGGTCATACACAGGGGAAAGCATACAAAGTGCATCAATCTTACCCTTGAAGAAAGGAGTATCAATCTCGATGCTCGCCACTGGGAAGACCTTGGCTGTCCCGTCTACAAACACGCAAGTCCGCTGCTCTCCAGTAAACTGTTCATCTCGTACAAGGTCACGCCTCACTACCACAATTGAACAGCCAGTTTTCCGTAGCACCTGCACAAGCTTCCCACTCACCATCCCATTGCAGACTGGCAACACGTCTCGACGCACAACACATGCCTCTGCGGATAGTACTGGAAGACATCTCCCGATGCTAACTTAACTGCCGTTCCATAATTAGCGAGATTCTCCTCTACAAGCGGTGACACCTGGACAACTCGACAGAGTCTCTCCTGATGAGCTTCCTCCCGTGGGTCTGTAGGGTCGGCTGTACCTGTAAACTGTTCAGCCTTTGGTGCAACATTTGCATCCCTGCCCTGGGTAAGACTGGTGCCCATATCACGTCGACTCTGCTTGCCCCAACACTGCCATGAGAGATTACCTTCTTTATTACAAAGAAAACATGTTACTGGCTTATTAGACTGGTTATGTTTTTGACTTGCATCTTGTTTAGTTACGTTAGTATCTTTTTTGATACTGAACTGCTGGGCTCCATTTATTTCATTTTCTTTCCTAAGTTCCTCTAATTTAACTTTAACTTTAAATCCTAAATTTAGGAACCAGTGCACTATAACACTGATTGCCCATTGACCAAAACAATCATTCGGATGGGCATATCTCGGCCAATACGTAACCTATTCCTTTGATTTTCGGTATTTGGACATTATTTGTTATGCTCTTTCTGAAAATGAAGTCCAAATTTGAAAATTCTAAAAAAAATATTTATGACATCATTATTTTATGACATCACACTTCACCACTCTATTACATTTACATAAAGGTACATTTTTATCAAACAACAGAAAGAATGTATTCACAAATGTATCATATGAGCTATCAACGTCATAATCACGTAATACTTCACTCCAATCAGTTACTAGTAACTCGTCTCTCAATTTAGCAATACCGGTAGGATTACTTTTCCGAACATATCTACTACTCGAAGTATTACAAATATTTCTACCAAAGGACACCTTCGCATAATACTGGAAAGTGGTCGGACAGATCTGAAATGATAATACCCGCATCTGAGAAAGGTCGTACATTAGTAAAGATGTTATCAATGCGAGTAGAAGAAGTGTCCGTAACTCTAGTAGGTTTAGTAATTAAAGGCAATAAAGAGAAAGATACACACATATTAAAAAAGTCACATACGTTTACATTCTCATCGTGCTGAAGAAGATTAATGTTATAATCACCCATGACAAAAACTGTTTTATCTAAAAATATCGAATTTGAGAACACAGATTGCATTTCATTAATAAACAAATTCACATTACCCTGTGGCGGTCTATAAACGACCCCAATTATAACATTCCGTCTGCCAGGAATAAACAGTTCTACAAAACCACTTTCCATTAAATCAGTCATTACATTAACTTCACTTAAGACTTGGTAATTTAACTGCGTGGGGACATAAAGCGCGACACCTCCTTCCCACTTATCTTGTCGATTATTCACAATTAAAATTGTCCCTGGAATAGAAAATACATTTCCTTCACTTTCACTCGATATAATAACCAATCAGAGATTCCTATAAAATAGAACTGTAGCACATGTTCCGCAAAAATGCATTTAATGTATCAAAGTCTGCTTGCATACTACGAACATTAAAATGAAGAAGAGAAAGATCGTTATCACCAGAATTACCCACCTGGCTTTCTGTACAATAATTACAATGACTTGTGACTGCGCCATTACCTTCACCAAGTTCATAATCTATTTAGTCTGCGCTAGATTCATTTTCGATTTCACACGAACGTTGACGCTCGTTCAGTCACGTCGCGCTCGCGCGAACACAGACACGCATTTCGTGCCCGGCCCTGGTCCATGGGCATCGCCACGGCATGCCGTAGTGATAGGCGATGCCGTACAATAAAATATAGATGTTTGCATTCATTTCATTCATTTCATAGCATACAAACGGGCCAAACACTTTGTTGTGCCCTTGGCTTGGCATCGTACGCAATCGCTATCGCAATACAAATTCAAGTAGTAACATGTTTGAATTATAAGTACCAAAACTGATACACTATCATGAGAATCGCTTTTAGTATGATATTTCCGCGATATCATGCGTCTCGAGAAGAGTATGACGTCATAAACAAGACACGGTGACCCTGAAAAGAGTGCTGAACGCGTGCTCAAATCGGACGGTGCGCGGGTGGCCGATATTGACGCATGCGCAGTGCATGAAAATGACATCATCTCGACGCGTTCACTAGTCAACGTGTACAAACAAAAGCAGCCTATTACAGCCGTCTCGCTCCGTCCCGAAAAGCCTTCTAGATTATCGTACACGTATTCATAATATCCGTGAAAAAACGTGAAAATGAATATTCATGAGCTCATGACAATTTTTTAATCTCGATATTTAACATACAAAGCTGTCACTGAGAAGCATTGTTTATATATCATATGAAAGAAGAAGAACTATACTTTATTATCATTATAATGGCGATTTCATAAATATTTTTAAAAGGGAGAAATTTATGCCTAAACTGATATTTAAAATGCATATTTTACGCTTTCTTATAAGAGCTTAAAAACACTTTTGATGCCCACGAAGCAACTCAAAAATTGAATATGATATAAAGATATATGTTTTGTACTACAATTAGTCTGAAGGTTTTTGATTAAATCTTCGAACGGGTCAGGTAGAAAGAAAAACTGGCCCTACGTATTTTTTATTTTGTAAAAAATACAAAATTCGATCTGATTGGTCAATTGGGATATTGGCGATCGTCTTTTCGCCAAGTGCTTTTGTAATCGTACGCTGAAGCATCCCATGAATTTCTCCTTTGAAGACTTTCTGCTTCGGTGAAACACAATAGACGATACTAACCAGAACAATGGTAAGCGCTGCACCGCAGCAGGCCCGTTAACCCGTTCATGACTTTGCTATAACATGCATTCTCCATAGAATTGTCCTGCCCGAGTATTTTCGGGACCAGTCCGGAACGGGTTAATGATCCTTATTTTGCTGCGTACACCCCCTGAATTCTATATTATCGGGCTTTAGAGCCAATATTCCCAATTACCATGGCAACAATGGCTGGTCCGTATTCGGGCCCCTACCCTCCGTCTCCTAGCTTTCGTTTAAAAAGGAAAATTATTGGCCTCGATAATGAGCATTTTCTCTCAAAATAAACGACAAAGCAACTTTGTATTTATTGGTTGGCGTTGCAGATATGTTCTCTCCAAAACAAAGTGGTCAGATTGAATTGACAACTTTCGAACGGGTCAGGTAGAAAGAAAACATCAAACAATGCAAAATCAGAACATAACAAGTTACACAAATCTTTCCAATTATTGACGTTAATTAACTGCTTCATTTCAAAGATATTAATGGGGTGTGATATATCAAAATAACGGCAATTTTATGGCAAATAACTAAACGCAGACGATAACATCCGCATGTGTAGGCGTTGATGATGACATAAGAAATAGCGAGACCATGCATAAATCTCGTTGAATCTCGTGAATTCTCGCTTGCGTATTTCCTATTTATAAGCGAATCGGTGTGTAGGATAAATCGTGGTGATGTAGCTAATTAAGCGCCCAATAGCGGGTAGGCTGTATTAGTACGAGTTGAACCGAGCGCGATTCGAGTAGTAACGAACTACGTAGAGTAAACTGAGTGCGGTCCGAGTTGCGATGATCTACATTATGTACGATCTTTGTACAACATTGCACGAACTGTGTTTTGCCGGATTAGCGCGCTTGACTACAAATCAAGGGATCCTAGCTCGAAACCGATCGATTTCCTTGCAGTAGGGCAATTCCACGGTAACGGAAGGACATTCAGACGCAATTTTTGAAATTAAATCAAATAATTCTAGAATCCTGCTTACGATTTATCATTGTAAATTACATTTCTGAGACTCTTGGTGGGACACTTTTGAATTCCTATTTTTTTAATATTTTTTTTTACATTACGTTTATTAGATATGGACACTAATGAGGCCGGTAACGGAAGGACGGCAAAACGGACATGGATTTCCAAGTCCTTTAGTTAGGATCCAATCTCTGTGAAGTTAAGAGGACTATCATGTAATATTGGCTCATAGTCCATTCCCTAATGTTCTAAGAGTATTACAACACTTATTTGAAAACAATATGTCTATTGGTATATTAATTACAAAAAGTTAATTGCTTCACTGTTCGATAACGGAATTAAGGACAGTAACGGAAGGACAGATTTTGTTATTCATTAAAAATATACTTTAGGGCTCTCAAAAGACTGAATTTTTAATCTGAATACATAATGTGATATTCAATCATCCAATTTGGTACCTTAAAACAGAAAAATACTAGAAAGGAATGCAAAAAATAAAGAAAATCTAGAAATAGGCACTGTGTAGTCCCATGTGTATAGGTTCATGTATGGTGTCTGTTTCTCCTATCAGGAGACGCCCAATATTTTTTTTAATCATGTAAACTGAAAGATATCATTATGTGATCATGATTTATGAAAAAATAATCCAGAAAAAATAAACAAGATCAGAAATAATCCTCATTGGATTTTTCCACTTTTGGCTCATTTGGCGTGGAATTGCCCAGTACTGAATTTTACCCAGGAGTAATAAATGGGAACTTGATTGAAAATTAAATAGCCTTTAGCACCCTGAACAACATCGCTCTTCTCCAATTATTCATACGAGTTATGACGAGTTATGACGAGTTCAATTATGAGCGAATTCGAGCATACGAGGTTAAAGGGATAATTGAGATTTGGTAATAAAGAGAGTACAGATTTGGTCAAACTGAATTTTTGTAACCAAAACCTGCACCATTACATTACAAACTAATAGTTATAACTCAACCATGTCTGAAAGGAATAACAAATTACAAATGACCTAGCGACGTGCTTTATCAAGCAAGAAGGATTGCCGGAACGACCAATAATACCCTGAACACAAAGTCGTGTTCACGGTGTGCGCATTTTAACAAATAATTTCACATAGACTGACTATTTCTCGTAGTCTATACTTTCACTACCCTGAATTTATTGACACTAAGTAAAATGCCTGTTATCATAAAAAAGAGCCGTTAAAACTCAAGAGGGCGCTCTCTAAGCACTTATAAGTTTCAACCATTTAAAATAAAATATTGTGCATGTGATGTTTTGTTGAAATAGTGATTAGATAGAGAGATAATCAACAACTATTTAAAAACCTGTTTGTAAATATTTGAAAAGAGGAAGCATTTTGTTAACGGCTGGTTCAAAAGTATTGAATAATTGTGGGGCCCTACAATTATTACAAATGGTTATGTTTATGGATATTTCAGCCATTTCTGAACCGATTTCGATCAAATAAGGTTTATTCTGTCATTAAAATTGTATGCTCTTTTCCATTATCTCACAATAACAAATATTGGGTAGCGCCCTCTATACCAAAACTCAAAACCAAAGTACGAGTTGAACCGAGCTGTTCGAAATTTCAAACATGTTTGGAATTTGTCTGACCACTTCCCGAGTTTACGCCGAGTTCTGGAGAGTTTGTCGAGTTATGCCGATTTGACCCGAGATGTCCCGATTTGCCGCAAGTCTTATTGCGAGTTCTGCACAAATTATCGCGCGTTATATTTTTCAGATACGTTCACACATGATCGAATCTGCGCAGCGGAAGATTCACTCATGCATATAATTATGTGAACGTAGATTTTGTCGCCTCGCCTAATTCGCCGCATCTCGGCTATAAAGTGTACACTTTCCCCAGTCTACGGGAACTGCGTGCGTTAGAGGCTTCTTCTGCGGAACTGAATTCATGATCGAGTTACGCCTGCGCAAGTAAAAACATTATGAGGTGTTAAATACAAATGAGGATAATTTCTCCATTTCTGCTCAGATTTTGATGAATTTCATGGTGAATGAAAGAGTACAATTCAATGTTTCCTAATAGCGTATTATTTTGTTATAGATAATCAGGCAGATAAAAGGGTGAAAAGCTAAGCTTATTGTTCCCTTAATATTGTAACATTTTCAACGAGTTTGCACTCGCCCCCCCCCCCCCCCAATCCAAAAAGTGGGGGGGGGGGGGCAAAACGCGTTTTTGCCCCCCCCCCCCCCCCAAAAAAAAAAAAGCCCCCCGCCCCGAAAAAAATAAAATGTATAAGCCTTGTTAGTTCTAACGTTCAAAAACTAATTTATACATCCATTTTAAATTTTCGCGCGCGAACAGTTTATCTCAGTTTGTTGTAACTTGCGTATGGTCTGGGGTGAGTACTTTTTTTGTACCGGGCCCCGTAGTTCCCGTGTAGGCTGGCATTGCTCTGGCTGCTTGTGTGACGTGCACTATATTGCACAATTTCAAGTATATAAATGCAAAATCTTCCCCGTGGGAGGGGGGTACCCCCTCCCAAACCCTCCCCCTCTGGCTCTGCCCCAGCCCTCGGTCGCTTCGCTCGCTCGGGACTCATTCTTGACTGTAGGTTATGTTGTTGGATCATACATAATATGGCATATTTAATAGTGTGTCAATTATTTGTTTTCTTCGTGAAAATGTATTTAAAATTTCTGGTCGATCAAATCATAACACGCTTTCCAAATTTCCTATCTAAGTATGCACCAGATTGCACCATTTCAAGTATATAAATGCAAAATCTTCCCCGTGGGAGGGGGATACCCCCTCCCAAACCTTCCCCCTCTGGCTCTGCCCCAGCCCTCGGTCGCTTCGCTCCCTCGGGACTCATTCTTGACTGTATATGTTGTTGGATCATACATAGTGTGGCATATGTATTAGTGTGTCAATTATTTGTTTTCTTCGTGAAAAATATATTTAAAATTTCTGTTTGATCAAATCATAACACGCTTTCCCAGATACAGTTAATATTAAGCCCGATTTTCCGATCTAGGTATGCACCAGATTGCACAATTTTAAATCCAAAAATGCAAAAGCTCCCTACCGTGGGCGGGGGACACCCCCCTCCCACAGTACCCACACCCTCCCTCCGCTCAGTCACTTCGCTCCCTCACAATGTCTCACTCTCACCTCTGGCAACCCTGTGAATATGGTGAGCCCCCTTAGGTCTTTGCCCCACCCCCCCCCCCCCCCCCCCCCAATCCAAAACTGCTTCCGGCGCGCCTGGTGGCAAGATCGGTAGAGCGCGTGCTTTCTGATCGTGAGACCCCGAGTTCGAACCCTGCCCACTGCCTTTGTCCTTCAGCAAGGCATTTTATATGCATTTCTGTCAAATGTTTAAGTTTGGTTGTGTGTGAATAGCATTCTGATGCTTCACAAATGAAAACCATGGCAAAAGCGTAGGAAGAATTCAACGAAAACGGTCTAAATATCGCAAGGAAATATGCGGCATATATTGTTTACTCTAACTTAATGTACAGGTAGAGTAGCTAGTACAGCACACACGGTCGTCACCACCATAGAAGTATGACTCCAACACTGCCGTTGTAGAACTAGAAGGTAAACTGTATTGCCCGTAGGTACCGTACCCCATACACTTTGTACATAAAACAATGGCGGGCTGATGGTCTTGTTTACGAGCAGTATTGAACGGAGGAAGTTCGTCACAAAACTGCATTGTGGGGAAATAATATGACGAAACAATAAGAATGTGCGTATGGCGCGCACTTTACCAAGCGCACTCATACTGTACATTTTCTATGGCAAAGATGTCAATAGCGCGTACATTTGTGATTTTGCGCGCGATGAATTTGTAAACAATTTTTGCCCTTGGCTGAGACAGTGATCCGTGTATGAAGAGCGACTCTTCTGCAAATATTGGGCAATCGTAAACAGTATTTAACACAAAATGTAACTAAAAAAGTGCTCTTATTAATGGGGTAGAAAAGGGCAACACAAATTGATTACGCTAGATAAAGAGGTGGTGAATATTTCACCGCTCAATGTGATGTATTTTATAATTAAATTCCAGATCAATTTCGAAATACACAGCCTGTCATACTTTTGATGACGTTTTGTGACGTGGCTAAACTGCTTCTAATCGCATACATACCTAACCATCATGGCGGCTGAGTTTACCCCCCCTGGTCACCACCAAGCCGCGCGCGCGCCACGGCCTTATATTTTGATGTCGACCATTTCCCAAGAGGCATTGCGGATTTCGGCCTGTCCGCTGCAACCGATAGGTGGCGCACTGTATTGTGAATCCACCGAATTGGACCCACTTTCGGTAAACATTTCCGATATGGTGGTTTACATGTCGTATTTTTACATGAAAACCATTGTGCATCAAAATGAATTTGGGCTGTGCGTAATGCCAGAAATCCAAATTATAATTATTCGGAAAAAACTTCACAAAGTAAGATTTAGACGGGTCAAGACGTCGTAAAAAGTGACACTATGACACAATTATTAACCAGGAAGAGACAAAATATGAAAAATGTTCATCCAAATATTTCACACCCAAGATAAAAACAAAGAATGACATACAATGCATCAGAATAAAGACCATGAGTCAGTATTGCACTTTCTCAACCATTTCAGCTTGAACGATGTATGATGTAGGTACCTGAGCCTAGTTTGTTAAGCTTTTCAAAAGTCTCGCGAAATCTCGTCGCATTCCGATGCCCCAAATTCGACCGAACAAGCAAACGAATAGTTCCGCGAGATTCCCCGGTTTGCCCCATTAAGCATTGTTATAAGAACGCAGTGCGTTATAGGTACACTTGAGTATTGGTACTTCCCGAAATGCCCCTTGACATTAAATTGGTTGGTTTTAATTCCATTTGAAATTTCCTTTAATAAAACATGTAAAATGAGAATCATTCAATTTCAAATGCTCTCATAGTTGAACATTTTGATTTTAAGATATTTTATTCATAAGTCTACCGGCCGGAGGATATTTTGACTTTTTAGAAAAATTTAAAAAATGCTTAAAAACTACTTTGAAAAAAATCTAAATAGGAATCATTATTTTAACAAAACATGGGTTTTTAGAGAGCGCTTTCTTGAGTTGTAACGGCTCTTTTTGTATTTGATAACAGGGTTTTTACTTAGTCGTTTGTAATTGTGTATACCTTTCGAGCATGGTGGAGTTATAACTATTAGTTTGTACCGTAATGATGCAGGTTTTGGTTACTAAAGTTAAGTTTGACCAATACTCAACTATCCCTTTAAAGGGACTTAGATAACATTGTCCAAATCCTCAAAATAAAATTTTAATTCTAGCGGTATCCTCATACCTTGTTGTATTCGTATTTCGTATTAACAATAAAATCATGGGACCGGTTTCGGTTTTTCAAATTTCCCTTTCGTTACAAAGAAATGTACGGTCGAAGTATTCAGATAAGAAAAACTCCCCCAGAGTTTTGAAACCGTGCATGTACAAAGTGAGTGCAGTGAGTTAGTGAATATCACTTTGCATGTTCGCTCATTACTAGGCCATGCAATGTCCATTTGACTTGAAATTTTCACACAATACCATGTGTACATATGAGATAACAACAATATACATTGCATCAACCCTTCATCAATTTTTGCACATGTCAACAAAGTTACTAGATCCCTTTCCCGGGGGGGGGGGGGGTACTCACGTATATTGGGTATACGGGGATGTGCCGCTGGGAAGGGTGACTTTTTCAAGAAAGATCCTTAGACATGGGTCCCCTTTTCATCAAAAAAATCCTTAGACATGGGTCCCTTTTTTCATATTTCCCCTTTTATATACGGGATTTTGGGATTTGCCGATGTGAAATTGCAAAAATTTTCAAGCTCGCTACGCGCGCTAACTTAAAACCACAAAATTTGCGGGAAATACACCCAAAACATGCGCCGCAGGCGAAAAAAAATCCTTAGACATGGGTCCATTTTTCGCAAAAGGACCCTTAGATGTGGGTATGGGTTTGGAGGTCTCAGCCGCACACCCCCGTCCGACTATAATCTGAGTACCCCCCCCCCCCCCCCCCCCCCGGGATCCCTTTAAGGCTGTTCCCCGGTCTACACGGGCACCCGAGCAAACTGCCACTCACATAATTCACGAGTGCCCTGGCCATCCTTCGACCATCCGGCAATCCAAACCCAAACCTTATTCTATAAACAACTTGGACCCCGAAACAATTCCCCGGCTGCAACATGTTGCATGGAAACTGTGCTGCCTCATATAAAGAAGAAATACTCGAGGCATTGACAAAAGGCTAGGCCAAATGGATATAGGGCGAAAACATCCAAGTTGAATGAACCGCCAATAAACACAACCTCCACCACCAACATCAACAACAACAGGGTCGTCAGGGAGGGCAATCCGGTAATAAAACAGTACGAAACTGACGGTCATGACTATAATTTTATTATGCGAATAAACTATGAGAGATTTGAATCAAAATCGGCAATGATCGGTGGCGGGGTCGCGGTAAGGATAAAGAACTACCATATATCGCATCTGCAGGTTACATGACGTTCATTGGCGTTTATTCACGTGGACTATTTACCATGTTTACGCCAGAATACTTTTTAAAAGCCAAACTAGATCCATTTAATCAGTCATCATCATTCATATTATAATGATATACTTATCATAATAGTGTTTTTTTTTAAACAGAGATATAGGGCGAGTAAAGACAAAATAAAAGTGGGGAATCTTTGCACTTAAAAGTAGCGTAGTAAGGATTGTTGCATGGGTGATGGAGGGGGGGGAGGGCGGAAGAGCTGCACTACCGGGCCGATCGAGACCACTTGTTAGTGGGTGAGGGGGGGGGGGGGGGGGCTAAGTCTGACACCACTGTTTTAGTCGTACGGGTGGAGCGGGCGGTGCCCTAGACGATCGAAGTTCAGTAAATTGTGGGGAAGGGAATTACTGGGAGAAATTATTTTGGTTTGCACCCAAGCTTTTCGGGGGGGGGGGTTATCATTTCCATGCATTGCTTTTTGTTCAATGCCTATGATTTTATCAGTTGATCGAAAAGTGATTAGAATGAATAATTATTGTAATATAGGTTTTCCCGGCCAATTGCATACTTTTCTCACCCAAATTCACACATGTCTTGCTCACGGGCGAATTCGGTCATTCAAATTCACAATCTAAACTCCTCAAAAAAAGTTCGGAAACTCAACTTTGATCGATTATATCACTCTTATTGTCAACTTGTCTTTTTTTCCTTTTAATGTCATTGCATTTCATGATTATTTCCCTTTAAAATGATACATTATATGTAATTTATTTCAAATCGGAGAGTACCCAGTGCGTTTCAGAACGGAGGACGGTAAAAAGTCAAATGTCGCAAAATGGGCCGAGATTATTCAGTTGGGAAACTTGACTCTTCTGTCGTATTTTTTTAATGTTCAGTTGTATCGAAGATTGTAGTGTGTTCAAATGATTTAGACCTATGAAATTTGGTATCATTGTAAAGCCCAATTGCCTATCTGTTCAATACGATCGTGTCCGTAACGATTTTATTAGCAGGTTAATTATGGTACAGCTAAATATGGGGGAGGGTCGAAAGTTAAATGTTGCAAAATGCATTTCATTTTGTGAAATTGAAGGCGTTGCATCGAAAATCGACTATTGGAGATTTTTTTTGGTTTTGCATTGCATAATCATCAGTAAATTTAGCATCATGTGAAAGCAGGGTTATTTTCCCTTAAAATTATATCTCGCCTGTAATAATTATGCTATCGGGGTGTGTGCAGTAAAGCCAGCTATGGGGGGCGCAGTTATGCTATGAATTTAATACCATGGCTTCTTGTTTTAAGATTCCGGTAAGATATTGTTTTTATTAATCTATAGCTCTATCATAATTACATTTTGCACTATCGGAAAGCTCGTTAATTTATCTTTATTATGATATCTCATTTTAAATGATTATGCTGCATGTGTGTGTGCAGTACAGGAAACCCTCAAACTTGATGTATTGAAAATGCATCATATTTCCCTAAACCTACGTAAACTGGCCAAAACAGGCATATTAGCGCCCTCTTTGACCGTGTAGGTATGCCCTGTTTAGCAGTCATGTCAAACGGCAACCCTGTGCACTTTGCAACATGTCATTTTGAGCCCCATACATTCAGAGATACTGCACACACCTCAATCGCATAACCATTACGAATGGGGCATCATTTTATTTAAATATTAACACGCTTCCACATGATGTTGAATTTCAGATTGATTATGTAAAGTAAAATACTAAGATATCTCCACAAAAAGTGGTTTTTGCATGCAACGCCTTCAATTTCACACAATCAAATGCATTTTTGTAACATTTCGCTGCCGATCCTCCCCAATATTCACCTTTACTGTACATACCCGGCTTTCATAATCATTACAAGTGAGGTGTCATTGTAAAGATAATTGAACAGGCTTTCTTTTGATATGATATTCAACAGTATCTCGTCATTGTCAAGATATTATCGTCGAGAGAATTTCAACTTGAGAAAGACCGTGATATGAGAGTCGGACCTTCCCACTGAAGTTTGTTGGCGCATTTTGCGACATTTCACTTCTGACCTTCCCCCATTCTCAAATATACTGCGCATACCCCGTATTTATAATGCTTATGAATTTGGTATCATTTCAAAGAGGACTACACACCCTTTCAAGTGATACCAAATATCCAAATTCGTTAAAGTGCACCCCATTTTCAAATTAGAGCAATCAAAATCACCATGCGTAAATGCAATTTCATTTTCGGACATAGATTTTCACGTTCGTGCATTCAAATTCACGCGGTGAGCGGATTAACGTTTATGTGGCATTCAATTTCATTTTCAGGAGCTCAGTTTCCTTCTTTATGCATTCAGTTTAATTAATATGACATATTTTCTAATTAATGTTATGTTCTTAGTCTGTTCTAATTGCAAAATTACATGAAAATGAACACACAAGTGGGACACAATACACTTTACTTTAAACGGTTAAAATAGCGATTCCATCATCGCATTCATGTGATAAAATCCACGGAACAATAATATTGTAATTAATGCTGTCTTCTGGGTATATGTATGGGTGTAATTGAATGTTATGTAAAAAAAAAAAATGATTGGCAAGGCCCAAGGCTCCAAAAGATATATTGTAATTTTCACATTTCCTTTCTCACGGACATTTTGTAATTTCAAGGTAATTACAACTTGGTAGCATAATTTGACGAAATGTGTTGTTATTCCGGATAAACAATTTCTTCTTCGAATACAGCCAGAATGAAACATGAATACCACATCAGACCAGTGGTGTAGATCTGTTTTGAGAAGTGGGCGGATGATGCGAGGGAGCGGAGCGACCAAGCTTAGACCATGATTAGACCAAGCGCGAGGGCGCCTAGCGCCCGAGGGGGAGGGTCTGAACAAGTGCAAGGGGGTTATCCCCTTCCCACGGTAGGGAGCTTTTGAAATTTTTTACTCGAAATAATGCAATCTGGTGCATAGCTTGGAAGGAAATTTGATACTCAAATTTAAGCATGACTTAAATTATCCACCTCATGATTAGACCAATATACAAACACAAACAAACCTACACACACACACACACACACACACACTTTTTTTTTAATGATTCTTATTTCTCCAAATTATATACAACATTTACAATTCATAAATAAGGAATAGAACAATGACATCTTACATAGAAAGTACAAATAAAATAAACATGGAGATTATAGCAAAAGATAAAAAAAGAAAATAAATTAGACATGCTAATTCCCCACCACCTGCACACTCACCCCCCCCCCCCCCCCCCCTGCCCCAGAAGTCTGCTATATAATATTAACAAATACATAATTATTTCAATACTTTTTAAGTATTACAAGCTCACGGGAGAAACACCTTACTTCATGTGCCAATATTTCTATTGCAACCAAAAACAAATAGGGCGACAATGGATCACCTTGTCTGATCCCCCTTTCTATATTAAAATAACCAGTGGAATTCCCCCCATTCATAATACAACTACTTATACCATTATATAATATCTTCACCCAAGAACAAAACGAATCACCAAAACCAAACAATTTTAACACTTTCAATAAATATTGATGGGATACAGAATCAAAAGCTTTTTCAAAATCTACCGCAATCAGAAACCCCTGTCCTTGCTCCAATGAATGTTTAGAATAAAATAATATATCCTCTATTAATCGAACCGCTTCCCCAATATTCCTGTATTTTATATATCCCACCTGATCATAATGAATTATTTCATTTAAAACCTTTTTAATCCTAGTTGCTAAAACCTTCGATAATATTTTATAATCTACATTTAACAGCGTAATGGGTCTATACTTTTTAATATGCATCGCATCTTTTCCCTCTTTCTCTATCAATGTTATAGTCCCTTGTTTTTGAGATACTGTCAATTCCCCCCTTGCAAATGTTTCATTAAATACTTCTACTAACAAATCCCCTAATATGGGCCAAAATGTATCATAAAATTCCACTGTGAAACCATCATTTCCAGTGGATTTATTCCATTTCATTTCTTTCAAAACCTTAAAACACTCATCTTCCGTCATTTTACCTTCACATAATTCTTTATTCTGTTCACTTAACTTTAAAATATCATCAAAAAATAAACCATTATTTTGACCACTATCACACTTTCACACTTATTCACTAATTTTTCTAAACTACATGATATAAACCAATAATCTAAACGACTTTGGACTAAGAACGACCTTTGTCTAAAAGTAAACTGTCTAGCATTAGGCCAAATAAAAAAAAAAACATGTTTAGCGTCCTGCTCTTTTGAAAAAAGGAAGGAGGAGGCCCTTTTTTTTTTTTTTTTTTTTTTTCAAAATGGCCGACTTTTTTCAAAATGGCCGACTTTTTTCAAAATAGCCGACTGACCCATTTATCCAAAATAACGAATGAGTCTATATTAAAAGTACGATCTTTTTCAAAATCATTCCCCCCCCCCCCCCCCCCCCCCCAAAAAAAAAAAAAAAAAAAAAAAAAAAAAAAAAAAAAAAAGCAGGCGGCCTCCAAAAAGGAAGCGGGCGGGGACGCTAAACATGTTTTTTTTTTTTATTTGGCCTTAGGATTCCTTTTCCTCCATATATCTTCTAAATCATATTTATTCAAAAATCTTGTTAATACCTCAATAAACCTAAATTTGAATACAATGTTTGGCCTTTCATAATCCATGCCCCCTTCCATTACAGTATTAAAATCTCCCCCTAATATTACTGAATAATCCTTATCAAAATCCTTATCTTCGATCAGATAATCACCTCTCTGTTTCTCCTCGCTAGTAGAACTTCTGCCATGTGGTATCTTAGCCATATCTTCACTCTTCCGCTGACTTTCATTGGAGCAACATCTCTTCATCTTCGCTCCTCATCACCATATGCACGTGGGTTACCATTCAACCTACATGGTTGCCAACCACTCCTTGATTTCATCAACATCAAGGGAGAGTCCGCCGACCTACATTATGGGGCGTTAAACTTCATCATTTCAACTTCATCTTCATCAACCTCTTCATCCACCGAGCCATTCGGACTTCATCAATCTTTACTTCGATATTCATCATTTTGTCTCCATCCTTACGGACATGTATTAGCACCATGTTAGGCTTCCAGGCTTTTCTTCTCGATCTCCACGGCACGCGCCGGAGTTCATCGATCGCCATCGTTGCCACATCATGCGCGCTAGCCCATCGATGGAACAGGATTCGACATCGTCATCTCTTCACGCACGCTCGCGTTCTACTTCTTCGTCATCTCTCCAAACTCTCGATATTCACATTTCATCCGCGGAATGTCACTTACTCTTTCTAGGCCTATACAAACTTAACTCTCGCGTTTAATTATAATGGACCCTAATCGCCGTGCAATACATCTTTTTGGACATTTGTTTATCTTCTTAATAATGACGTCATTCAAATTTATACCAACTGCGTTGACATTCATTTATTCCTGTGTCAAACTTGTGATTCTATATATTTAATTAGTAAACTGGTATTGGGTGCTGGTGACTGCCGTGTGTGTTTATCAATCATCCGTCGTCGTCGACATCAAGCACAACAACAACAACACACACGCAACCGATACAATCTATCACACACCACATTTTCCCGATACCGGTTTTTACTAAAGTGGTGACCCCGACGTGATCGAGCCCGTTACGCGCAACGAGATCGACGATGATATCGACCTCGAGAAATGGACTTGATTACTTTTCAACAATTTTCTTCCAGCAAGTTTGACATTATTTGTATTGACATTTCCTGCAACATTTTACAATACGTATCAGCGATTCCTACATAAGAGTTTCCCTCATCTGCGATATCGATCGTTTTCACTCCGTTCAACGATCTAGGGGGAGGCTACTGTAGTTTTACATTTATCTTAATTGTACATGTATATGCTATCTTATTATGAAACAGTGGGGGTTTTTTTTCATTACAAAGAAACCGAATATCTTTCACATGCAACGTATTGTATATAATGACTGACAGTTAAACAAGAGTGATTTTGATAGAGCGGAATTTTACATACATTTTTATTTAAATATCACACCTCTCCTGAATTCGTAAAGATTCGTTACATGTATACATTTGTCCTGGAAGTACCATTTGTTATATATAACTGGTTTATCAACACATAAAGTGAGCTTACCTTTTCTTTCGAATCGCTTTTTTTCAAGGAAAAGCGTGGTTAATTCCAAGGACGAATAATTGCTATTTTGTAATCCAATTTCTAATCAAAATGATATTGGAAGTGTTCAATTATTCGCCAGCCAAAACGAGAGTGGCGTTACATCTCCTGAGACCGCATTACTCGTATGAATTAAAGTTGATGGGAAAGCTGTCTTGAGGCAAGTAATTGTATACACCCACTGGTGGCCGGTGTGGCAGGGATAAGTGTCCATGTGTCCGGGGCAAATTTAATCAAGGGAAATCAGTCAAAATCACTCCGTAAATGTGTGTTGTTTGAGTGTGTCACGTGTACAGCAATGTTTCGTGGCATATAGTTAAATTTGTATTTATTCAAGTTCATTTTGATTGAACTGATTAACACACAAAAACGTTTACGTTGTATGAGTGACGTCATCCGCGTCACTGGGACGTCATATCCCTTACAAAAATGTCCTGTGGTAATTCCTTTGGTAACTGATGTTACCACACAAAATACCACAGGAATAAAAAGTACCACAGGAATTTGTGTGGTAATGTCACTAGACTCTTGTGGTATATGTCAACGGCTTGCTATGGTAATTTAGTATTTCATGTGGTATCTGATGTTACCACAAAAAATACCACAAGAATATTCAGTACCACAGGAACTATTTATGTAATCACAAAGGCTCATGTTGTAATATCAACGGCTGGCTGTGGTATTTAATTCCTGTGGTAACTGGCGTATGGTAACTGGTATATAACTGGATTACCACACGCCCGTTACCACATGATTACCACACACCAGTTACCACAGGATTACCAAACGCCAGTTACCACAGCATTATCACTTGCCAGTTACCACATGATTACCACACACCAGTTACCACATGTTTACCACACACCAGTTACCACAGCATTACCACATGCCAGTTACCACATGATTACCACACACCAGTTACCACAGGTTTACCACACACCAGTTACCACAGCATAACCACATGCCAGTTACCACATGATTACCACACACCAGTTACCACAGGATTACCACACATCAGTTACCACATGATTACCACACACCAGTTACCACATGATTACCACACACCAATTACTACATGATTACCACAGGCCAGCTACCACATGAGTATCACACACCACTTACCACATGATTATTTACCACAGGCCAGTTACCACATGATTATCATACACCAGTTACCACAGGATTCCCTACATGTTCATGTGCAATATATTGTTTTTTTTATCATTTTGCCAAACTTTCAGAAATTGTATGCATTAAACAAATATTAAGTTTGTATCTAACAAATATAACAGTGCATTCAAGATGATAAGGTCTGGTCTCATTAATAACGACAGTTATTGTTACATACTGCATTTTGGTCATGAACAAAACATGAAATATGAAATAGGAATGGTTACTATTGACTGGGTTATATGGTTTAATAAATGCATGCATCAAAAAGAAACAACCAGCATGCAAGTCAAATCTCACCAAGAAATGATCCAATTATCCAGAACCTTATGCATTCAAATTATTGCAGCAACATTCCTATGGTATCCCTGTGGCTTTGTAGGACGTTTCCGCGGGACGGTTACCACACGATTACCACACAACATTACCAAAATACAGTATTACATGTAACAATAAGTTACATGTTATGTTCACTGTCGGTCTCAATGAAGCCAGACCTTCTAATCTTGAATGCACTGTCATATTTGTTATGCAAACTGAATATTTGTTTTAATGCATACAATTTCTGAAAGTTTGGCAAAATAATATAAAACAATATTGTACATGTGCATGTATTATTATTCCTGTGGTAACTGGCGTGTGGTAATCATGTGATTTTCAACAAAAAATCACAATATATGAAAAAATAATAAATTTGTGGTCATATTTTATATTTTTTTATGTGTCAAGTTTCTCTTAATTATGAGTGTTTTATGTAAGAATTATTAAGAAAACTTTGCCCCTCATGTTTTCTTGGGATACACATGTTTTTGTGTTGACTTTTTTTTATAACCATTGTTTAATATACCTCACATGTAGTATATATATTAGCAATATGCAATATGTTTATTATGGAAATAATCCTAATTTGGCCAAGCCAGATTGCACTTAGGAAATTCAATTCAAGTAGACCAGTTAGAGTCAGAGTGCAGTGAGTGATCACACTGTGATCACACTGTGATCAACTGAATTCCAACTGAGTTTGACATCAATGTCAATAATTTGGTATCCCATTCCGATCACATTTTCCATAACATACAGAATGGACAGGGGTCCAAGATACCACAGGAATACTACATAAAATGACATAATACCACAGGAATATTGTGTGGTAATGTCCCCAAAAACCACAGGAATACGGACTAGGTCCAAAAATACCACAGGAATACCACATAAATACCACATAAAATGACAAAATACCACAGGAATATTGTGTGATAATGTCCCCAAAAACCACAGGAATACGGACTGGGTCAAAAAATACCACAGGAATACCACATAAATACCACATAAAATGACAAAATACCACAGGAATATTGTGTGGTAATGTCCCCAAAAACCACAGGAATATCGCAGTGGTCCAAAAATACCACAGGAATACCACATAAATACCACAGGAAATATGACAAAATACCACAGGAATATTGTGTGGAAATGTCCCAAAAACCACAGAAATATCGCAGTGGTTCAAAAATACAACAGGAATACCACATAAATACCACATAAAATGACAAAATACCACAGGAATATTGTGTGGTAATGTCTCAAAGAACCACAGGAATATCGCAGTAATCCAAAAACACCACAGGAATACCACATAAATACCACAGGAAATGACAAAATACCACAGGAATATTGTGTGGAAATGTCCCCAAAAAACAAAGGAATATCGCAGTGGTTAAAAAATACCACAGGAATACCACATAAATACCACATAAAATGACAAAATACCACAGGAATATTGTGTGGTAATGTCTCAAAAAACCACAGGAATATCGCAGTGATCCAAAAATACCACTGGAATACCACATAAATACCACAGGAAATGACAAAATACCACAGGAATATTATGTGGTAATGTCCCAAAAAACCACAGGAATATCGCAGTGGTCCACAAATACCACAGGAATACCACATGAATACCACAGGAAATGACAAAATACCACAGGAATTGTTGTGTGGTAACGTCCCAAAAAACCAAAGGAATTATTCCTGCAGTAACTTGTGTGGTAATTTTGTGTGGTAATACCACAGGACATTTTTGTAAGGGATGTATGGGTTAACGTGTTGTATGAGTGAATTACGGTTCGTTTGATTGTCCGCATGTATGTGTTTATGTCTGTGTAATTGTGTTTGAGTGTGTATGTGTGTCTCCGTGTGTATGGAGGCTCGTAAATGGACAAAAATTCGGATTTTAAACTGTCCGAATTACGTCACTGCCAATTATCCCTGGCCGGACACGTATCTCTGTCACACCGGCTTGTCAAGATATTCCTATTAAATAAAAGTACAAATTACAGGCGGAATTTCCTCTTAAGAAAAAAAAGCGTTTTAATTGGTTTTGCGCTTTGCAAGCAACTTTGACCAAAAAGACCTGTACGCGGCCGCCCCAGTAATCACAGCGTTATTTTATTTATAACAATGTAATGGTGATTGTGCACTAACAGCCTAACACGGACGTAGACCGCTTGAACTGTAAGAAATAAACTCCTCTTGTTAAAGAATGGTAAATCGGCTGGCCCGGATAACTTTCATCCCAGAGATCATATCAGTGGACCACTTGCTCAGTTGTTTGAAATGTCGCTGAAGGAAGCTATACTACCTCCGGACTGGAAAGCTGCAAATATTACAGCCCTACACAAACAATGTAGTAGGAAGGATCCTGGAAATTACCGTCCCATTAGCCTCACATCTGTAGTGGGTGAAAGTGATGGAATCTGTACTTAGAGATACCATAGTAGAACACATGAAAAGCAGAACCTCTTTTCGGAAGCTCAACACTTCGTACCAGGCAGATCATGTACCACCCAGCTTCTTTGTCAACTTGAAGACTGGACAGAAAGCAAAAGAAAACAAAGGGTGAACCGGTAGATGTAAATATATTTGGATTCAAAAAAGCATTTGACTAGGTACTATAGTAACTACAACAAGATTTGAGCAACATTCAGAGGTGGTCTCTCACATGGCAGCTGCCTTTGAACTCCCAGAAATGTAAGGCACTTCATATAGGAAAGAACAATCATAATGCAGTGCTCGTATTTGATGGACATGCAATGCTGGAAATGTCACCTGTGGAAAAGGATCTGGGAGTATTGTATCAGCGATACAAAAAGCGAACAGATGCTAGGCCTCATCAGCGTTGCTTTTGTCAATATTGACCCCGGACATTGTGTATACCTCTCTCTACAAAGCACTTGTACGCCCCCATCTAGAGTACTGCAGCGTATCAAGGAGCCCAATATGGTTACAGACGACAAAAAGATTGAAGCAGTACAGCGAAGAGCAACAGGCTGATTCCAGGGATGAGCTCCTTATCTTACCCAGATAGACTGAGAAAACTTGAGCTTTTCTCTCTTCACTACCGAAGGGAGAGGGGAGATATGATCCAAGTCTAAAAATCCTGACGGTAGTCTGACAGAATCCCACGTGTGTCAGAATCGATCATACATTCTTTGTCAGATCTGGTACCTACATGCGTACTTCTACACCGGGGGGGGGGGGGGGGGGGAGGGATTTGCCGTTCACCGGACCGAGACCAATTTGATCGCGGCAGAGACCACCACACAATTTTAGAGACCGAGGAAATTGCTTGAAAGTCCTCTCAGTTGGGGGGGGGGGGGGGAGTTGGGGGGAGTGTCCGTCCTAATATTTTCAGAGACCGAAAGTGGGGGGGGGGGGGGGGGGGGGGGGTGGGGGGGGGGGCTCGTCAAATTTTTTTCGCAGCCAAGATCATTCATTAAGATGGTTCGGGACCGGCTCGCCGCGGAGCAGTTTTGGATTGGGGGGCAAAAACCTAAGGGGCTCACGATTTATTGTGTGTAGGGGCTCATGCTCAACCATGTGCACAGGGTTGCTTGCAATTATGTATCTATCAGGAATAAAGTTCAAATTGGACAAAACCAAGCTCATAACATGATGCTTGCAATGTGCACTTAATAATCATCCAATTTCTAAACAGCTGAATTCAGAAGCTTTGCCCCCCCCCCCCCCCCCCCCCCACCACCACCCTCAGCCATAAAAATCCGGGCAGGCTGCTGGTTGTCGCTTCGCTCCCTCGCCAGAGATGGTCAAAATGAACGAATCATTCCCCCCCCCACCCCCCCCCCCCCCCAATGGCGAGAAGAAATCGACGCCCTTGGGGCTAGCATTAGAAATGATTTGTAATTATCTACTGCTTGCACAATTACAATATACGCTATTTTAGTGTTATTCAACCTCTGCACATATTCATAAACATTATTTTAAGTACCGGTAGTGTTTCAGAAATATTCCTTGGCTCGAGATCCCTGAAACTATAAGGGGTTTTTTTTCAGATAATCATAGGTTCTCCGATTTTATTTTATGACAATTTTCTATTGCTGACGCCGGTGTGACAGGGATAATTGTCGGCCAGGGATAATTGGCAGTGGACGTCATCATGGACAGAAATCCATGCAGATTGCAAGTTTGCAAGTTGGCATTTAAGAACTTTCAGATTGTATCATCTTTCATCAACGAAATCCTGCAAAGCAGAAAAACAGAAGGTAAAGAGAAAATATTTATACGTATATACAGAATGATAGACGGCTTTATAATCCGTCAAAATTAAGGCGTAGATTAAGGAACTACTTGATAAAAAGTGCCCTTTTCATATTACGTGATAAATAGCAAAGAAAGAAAGAAGATACAAGAACAGGGGGGTGTTTTCACAAAGAGGCGAAGTTAGAACTTAACTCTAAATTGGACTTAAAAAGTATGGAAAGTCATTAGTTTCTTTGATACAAATTTGTAAAAGTCCTTATAAAAGGCATACAACGTTGTTTTAAATCATTCATATTTTGTCTATTATCAAGGAGATTTCATGTTCTTCATGTACAATTTATTCATGAAAAGTCTAAAATACTTGCATTTTTGCTTTTAAATATATTTTATTTCCGAGAGCCCAAAAGGCTGACCAATACTTGTTAAGTCCAACTTAGAGTTAAGTTCAACTTACTAGGTTCTGTTGTGAACACACCCCACAACACAAACCGTCACTATTTGTTGAGGGGTTGGATAATAAATTAGTAAATTGAATACGGAATTATGTATATAGACGTTATTTAGCTATTAGTTATTTAGATTATAAGTGAGCCTATAATTTATATGAAAAATGCAGAGTCAGATATCAATTCGAGAAACTGTAATTATCGGTAACATCATCTATAGTGGCGTCACGTGGTCGACTGATGTTGTATTATTGATGTTTTATTTATTTATTTATGTATTTATTGTAGTATTTTTTTATGTATTTTTAATTTTATTTCTATTTATTATATATTTATTTTTATTTATTTATTTATGAAGGCTAATTATTTTTTTTTTTTTTTTTTTTTTTGTTTTTTGGGGGGGCACATGTTTTTCAGCATTCTCTTCGAAATCGTGTCCACGATTTGGCATGCATGACTAACATAATCGATACAAATTGCATAGCTCATGCATACCACGTTTTTTTCTTTGTCGTTTTTTCTTCATAAATTGTCTCCTAATGTATTGTTTTTTCTTCAAATTATGGGGGGGGGTGGTCGTGCTCGTGCCCTCGGCCCCCCCCCTTGTAGTTCACGGCCATCATCATCATTGATGACTGTATAGGCATGCAAGTGATCATCAAGCCCTACAAGTAAAATGTTTTTGTTTTGAAATGTTTATGAAATTGTTATAATTGTGAAGATACGATGTACATAATAATGTTGTTGCCTTCTCTTGCCATTTGCCCCATGGATGACACATTTCTTTTATAACATTTGTATGTTTGAATGGACCAATCTATCATTATCTATCTATCTTCTATCTATCTATCTATCTATCTATCTATCTATCTATCTATCTATCTATCTATCTATCTATCTATCTATCTATCTATCTATCTTAATCTATCTATCTATCTATCTATACTCTATCTATCATATCTATCTTGCTTATT
>JBAMJV010006774.1:0-48210 GCA_037951105.1 Echinarachnius parma | reverse complement strand
AGGGTTGGTGGGATTTTAGGTTGTTTGAGGGTAGGGTTGATGATTTGTTTAGGTTTATTAGTTGGTGGTTGTTTTAGGTTGTAGTAAAGTTTTGAGGTTGGGATTGGGGTTGGAGGTTAGTTTGAGGGGTGGGGGGTTGGGGTTTTTGGTATTGGGTGGGTTGTGAATTGTTTTGATTAGTTTTTTGTTGTGTGTATTGATTGTTTGTATTTAATGGGGAGGTTTTGGAGTTAGGTTTTAGTTTGGTTGGTGTGAAAGGGTGTGGGTTTGTATTGTTGGGGATTAATAGGGGTTGGGAGATTTGTGTATTGATATAGGGGTTATGAGTATGGAGTTGGGGTTGGAGGTGGATTTAGTATTTGTGTGTAGTGGGATGTTTGTGGATGGTTGGTTTGGTATTTGTGGAGTTTAGGATGGATTTGTATTATTGTGTAGGAGGTTGTTGTAGGGGGTTTGTATGATAGTATTTGATTGGGTGAGTGTTTTTAGGGTTTTATGTGATTGAATAGTGTGGTGTTGTTGTATTGTTGATGTTGTTAGTTGTGTGTATTGAGGTGTTGTTGTGGGTGTAGGGATTGGGTGTTTGATGTGTTTAGGGATATGGGGGGTAGGTGATGGGTGTGGTGGGGTAGTGGGTGGTGATATTTATAGTGTGTAGTGTTGTTTGAGGTGGGGTTGGGGTTTTAGGGGTTTTGGTAGTGTTGAGGTTGGGTTTTGGTGTTGTTGTATGTTGATGTTGGAGTGGGATTAGTGGTTTTGGTGGTAGTTGGTGGGTTTGTTTATGTGTTGAAGTGGTTGGAGTTATAAGTTGTTGGTGTGTTTGTATATGGGGGTTGTGTAATGGTGGTTAGGGATGATATTGTAATGGGGATGAGTATATTTAGATGGGTTAGGGAGTGGTTATGGGGTGTGATTAATTGGTTGTTAGGGGTTATATAGGGGGAATGGGTTAGGTTAATGGGATGAGTTTATTAGAGGTTAAAGGGTGAATTTTTTTAATTTATTTTTTGAAGTAGAGATGGTATATAGATTGGTAATGGGAGGAATAGTATTATGATTGTAGTAAAGGGTTTATGATTGTGAAGAGGGAATGTATATATAAAATGAGGAAGAAGAGAAGGGTGATAATAAAGATGAAGGATGATTGATGTTGAAGAGGGAAGATGTGGTTTGAGGGGGAATTTTATGTTTAAGTTAGAGTTGAGGGTGGGGTTTTTGGGGTTATTAGTGGATTAATTTTTAATGGAAGGTTTTGTGGAATTGTATTAGAGGTAATTTGAGGGGTTTGTTTAGGTTGAAAGATGAGATGAGTAAAGTTGGTAGTATATGTTAGAAGGAGTGGTGTAAGATGTTGGTTTAAAGTTGGAGGATTTTAAGGTGTGTGTGTGTGTTGTATTGAGAAGTGTTGTTTGTATTTGAAGTGGGAGTTGTTAGTATTTATAAGATAAGAGTGAAAAGTTTAGTTAGTATGGAGAAAGAGTTTTTGGTAGTTTTTGGTTTGATATTGTGTTGTAGGATGTTTGGGTAGTGTATTTAAGGTGATGAAGATATAGGTGAAGTATTGAGATTAAAGTTTGATGTGGTTTTATTTTTGAAATGTGAGGAGGGTGAGGAGGTTATATGAGAAAGATTAGGAAGTTTGTTGTATGAGTTTAGGGTATTTTAGATTGAAAGGTAGGATTATTGAGTGAATGTGGGGAGGGGTGGAGATAATTTAAATTAGTATAAGTGAGTAATGTGAGTTTGGGAGAGTATGAGAATGTTAGGATGAGTAATAGTAGGTATGTAAAGATTGAATGATGGAGGATTGGGGATAATGAGTATAGAGAGAGATTAGGGAGAATTGTTTGGTAGTATGGTGTGGAGATTATATAAAGATGAGTATTTGGAAGATTTGAAATTAATGGTTAGGATAAGTGTAGAAGTTTTTAGAGAATGAGAGTGTTGTTTGAGAGTAGATTGGAGTATAGAAGTTATGGGGTATTGTTATGTAAAGAAGGTGAGTAGAGAAGAGGTATGATGGATTAGTAGTAGGAGTTTTTAGTATTTGAGTTTTTAAAAAAGTGTAAGGTGTATTAGAGGGTATTTAGGGTAATATTGGGAAGGTATAATGTATAATATAAGGGAAAGGATTTAGAAAGCAGGATTGTTGAGGGGATTAGTGACTTAAGGTGTTGATGAGTTGTTATGTAAGGTAATTATGTTAGTTGTAATTTGTATTTTTAAATTGGATTTTTTGAGTAGTTTGTTATGGTAGGTTGATTTGTGAGTTTTTTGAAGCTTTGAAATGAAGTATAAAATTGTAGTGGTATTGATACATGGTGTGGTATAAGCTGTTAAATGAGAGATTGATGTTTGGGGTTAGTCAACTATTGTATTATGAAGTTATTAGTAGGTGTTTGATGTTTTATTGATGATTTTGTTGGTTTTTGTGGTTGTGTTTTGTTTAGTTGTAGTTTGTTAGTAGTAGTAGTATTAGTTTTAGTAGTAGTATAGTAGAGTTAGCAGTGGCGTTCTTCGGGTGTTTAGGGGGTTTAACCCCCCCCCCCCCTTTGGCTGACAAGTGAAAATGTGATGTGGAAAACATCACTTACGGGGGTTCAAAATTAGCAAACAAAAAAAATCGCGCGAAACCCCCCCCCCCCCCCACCTCCCCCTTAGCAAAAAAGCTAGATCCGCCCCTGAGTAGTAGTAGTAGTAGTAATCATAACAATAACAGGTATACGAATAACAATTAAACTACTACTACTAATAATAATAATGACAATAATATATAACAATAATATAATAAGAAGAAGAAGAATGAAAATAATATTAATATAATTGATAATGATAATCCTCCTACTACTAATAATATAAATAATACCAATAATAACAATAATACTAATACTAATAAGGGTACATACAGGGTTATTTATTACAATTTCTATCATATCTGACTAAGTATCCACGAGAATTACATAAATGTCGTCATTTATACGGCATATTAGAACTTCGTCTTTAGAGAGTTCGTATGCATTGTGAAGTAATTTTCATAACAAGTTTGGTTGTAATTATGTGCATTTCAGGTATAATTCCTTTTTTAAAATCTTGATGATGTCAATGGAATTTACATTGATTTCCTTATTGTCAGAAATGGGTTAGTTTAGTCTTAAATTTGTTTATCGCAAAGACATTTTACCTCCGACTAAATACACCATTATAGTAGTTACCACTCGTATGGTAGGCTAAGTTATTAGATCAAATACAAGATATTACATACATACAAACACGTTGAAACTATCTATCCTTACCTATTAGACGTAATTGATTCTAACAAAAAGCATAATAAGACAAGATATAACATTCATTAAACAAAGTCGTGTATCGCTTTTTGATTTGTTTTCATAATCTTGTCATTGTCTTTAAAAAATAACAAAGTTACTCATATTTGTTTGTATAACATATTACAATCTACGTGCAATAGTACTTTGTTGTGATTAAAGGGACTTAGTAACAAATCCTCAAAATCCAATTGGAATTCTAGCGGCTCATTACTCGGCCATATATGGTCCATTTAACTTGAACTTTTAACACATCACCCAGTGGACATACTCAGATAACAACAATATACATTGTATCAACCACTCATCACTCATGTCACTTGTTGCACATGTCAAAAAAAGTTACTAGATCCCTTTAACATAAATTATAATCCATTGCCTCCGGGAACCTGATGGACCCTAAATTTACTGTATGGGGATTTCTAAATCTAGTTTGGTACAAGTTAACATATGTGACAGGCTATAGCAAAACCCTGCACTTGTCGGTAATTCATGTTCTGAAGAAATGGGAATTCTAAGTTTACATGATGTGTGTAAAATACTTCTTATTGTAAAATTGAAACAATCATATCTTCACCAATTATTGGCCAATTTGTTAGAACAAAGCACCAAATGAAAGCTTGTGATGGGGCCTTTCTAATGGTATGAACATCTACATTTTTATCGACAATTGCAGAGTTTTGCTATAACCGGTCACATTGGCCCGTATTCACAAAGGAGGTTTGTACAAACCCCGATTCAAACCGCGGTTTACATCTATGGAATGCCAATTGTAAACTGATGGAGAGAGAATGTAAATTCCTTACTTGTTAACAATGTTGATGGTACACATTCTCTCTCCATCAGTTTACAATTGGCATTCCATAGATGTAAACCGCGGTTTGATCCGGGGTTTGTACAAACCTCCTTTGTGAATACGGGCCATTATGTTTCTCCCTAGTTTGAGAGGATGTAGTTACTAGGTTGATTTATTAAAAAGCTATCAATGGGTGGATCCATTGTATTTTTCTAGGATATTGTATTTTCACTGAGTGATGTGGTAAATTCCATGCTAAATGAATGTCATAAGGCATAAAGTCTACGTGGCTGATTAACGAGCGAAAATGCAAAGTACTTGCATATTTTTGCTAAACTATTGCCATAAATTTGTACACATGTGCAATTATCATCGAGCTTTTTTTTAATATCTCAATAGCAAAGAGCACATTTAAACCAAAAAACAACCGCTGGTTTCATTCTTCTATTAGTAAGAGGGGAGCTGCTCAACCACGAATGAAGGAAGTGCTATACAATGATGAATTGAAAACTATGCCATTAATAACAGTACAGCTTGATGTGTGTGAACATAATTTACGAGTAAATACTTGCTTGGCTAGACGAATGCATTCCTTACACGTTTTTCAGCTCAGTTTGGAATGTAAAATGACAAATTTTACTCTTTTTTTGTATGTATGATTGCTTTATAATGAATAATTAAAACATGTACTTTATCAACATATGGCATTATACCTGAAAATGAATATTTCATGATATTATTGTTTTTAATTAGTTTTGATGGAAATCAATAAGCGGTTTAATTGAATGCTGTTATATTTATAAAACAAATGTAATTTGAACTACTTTGATGATTATAAACATGTGAAATTAATTATATTTTGGTAATTTATACTGAAATTCTATCGATATACGCTACACGTAATTATTGTTAGCGAAATACAATTTTTAAATTTAATATCTAGACATAATGTAGACAGTTTGTTTACTATCCCCAGGCAAAGAACAACAGATAATTATATGTTTTGGTACCGTCTTGTGATATCAAATAGCTACCCAACATTTTGCCAAGGGTTGTGTAATTCATAAACAAAGCAATCAATTTCCACCACTTACGGAACCACTATTACTTCCTGGCTCCGTACGGGCCAAACATTTGCGAGTGCGCCAATGCTATTCACGCGTACGTTTGGAGACAATAGAAGCCCGACAATTCGTTCGCTCTGGACAAAGTAGTCTTCGTTAATGCAGACCCATGAATGCATGCTTTAGAATGGTGATGCGTTTACAAATCATACATTTTTTTTCTGGAAACATATTTTGGTGAACTGGTTGATGGAATGGGACTACTTAATACATTACCTTTTATTTATAAAAATACTAATTTTGGGTGGTGGTACATTTAACTTTCAGTCAAGTTACATATTTGCGTAGTCTTTATTTAGGTTAATAATTTACCTTTATTTTATCATTATATGAATGCATATTCTCAGTTTGAATATGTGTATGAGATATAGAAAGCAATATCCATTTCGAAGTTGTTTAGGTTTTATATTCTCAATTTGGATTTACAAATTCCTTGCTGCGTGTAATAAGTGTTCAATTAATACCTGTGTGTGTTTTCAAAATATAATCTGTGCTTTTCTAAATATTTACATCATTATTTACATATTTACATCATTTTGTATTAAAATAAGAAAACTAAAAAGCGGTGTGATTAAGACTCTAATTGAAGTACTCCCAGAATATAATTATCATATTTATGACTGTGAAAGTGAGCTATTAGGTGTTTGCAGTGTAAATATGTGGTGTAAGTATGAGGTGAAAGCATGTGATGTTCATGGTGCATTTGAAGTATGTAGTGTAATCGGTGATAGTATGTGGTGTATGTGCATGTTTTTGAAGTATACATTTCTGGGCCACCCTGTATAGTGCAATGGGTGTTAGTATGTGGTTTGTGTGGTGCTTTGAAGTATGTAGTGTATTCGTTGTACACGGTCATGATGCTGTACGTATTGTATGTGGTGTGTGTGAAGTATGCGGCATACATTATGTAGTGTATGTGAAGTAAAAGTACGCCCCACTCTAAACAGCTGATCATAATTTCATATAAACTTGATCGGGTGTTAATTAGCCTTCAGCGCCCATTGTGCAGGCTAGTATGCTCCCCAGGGAGTTGAGACGGTGCGCAAGATAATCGTGCGGGTTTTACCTGTACCTAATTACCAAGGGTAATAATAAATGCGCTTAGAAACATTGTATTAAACGCTATATAAATAAAATATATTAGTATTATTATTATTATGAACTCAGAATCGTTTCAAATTTTCGTTTCGCCAACATATTTGTATGATTATAGGAAAACAATTTGTAAAAGAAAGAGGTGATCCTTACTTCATGGTTGAGTTAAGCAAGAGAAAATAGAGAATGGTAAAGTCGCGAATATTATTGCAGTTTATTGAGTATTTAACATAATTATTCAAATTGTACCGTTTTACATTTGCAATTAATGAATTTAACCACATTTCCCATTAACGAATCAAAATGGATGGAATTTTAAACAGCATTGTTTCACAAACCAAAATGCTTTCAGCCACATGTACTGTTTGACAACAATATACAGGCATGCGCAAGTTCTTTTGATTTTTGAATTGGGTCATGTTTGTCTTTCATCTGTGCTCATTCAGCCATGATGTGATAAATATCTCTGATTTTCACAGAACAACAACTGCATAAATATTTATGGTGAGACGACATTTTGAAACAATAATCGGTTATTGTATTATGAGGAGTTGTTTAGGGGATAGTACTGTTTGTGTGTATAGGTTGTATTATAACGACTTACGTGGTGTATGTGCTGCATGCGGTTTCATTCTGTCTACATGTTAAAGGGATAGTCGAGTTTTGGTAAAGAGAGTACAGTTTTGGTCAAACTTCATCTAAGTAACCAAAACCTGCACATTCATATTATAAACTAACAGTTATAACTCCACTATGCTCGAAAGGAATGACCAATTATAAATGACTAAGTAAAAGGCATGTTCTCACAAAAAAAAAGCCGTTAAACTCAAGAGGGCGCTCTCTAAAAAACAAAAACCCATTGGTTTCAACCATTTAAACAAACATAGTGTGCATGTGATGTTTTGTTGAAATAATCATTAGATAGAGAGATAATCAACAACTATTTGAAAACCTCGTTTGTATATTTTTGAAAAGAGGAAACATTTAAAAACTGTTATTAATGTCTGGTTCAAAATTATCGAATAATTGTGGTGCCCCACATTTATTACAAATGGTTATGTTTATGGATATTTCAGCCGTTTCCGAACCGATTTTGATCAAATAAAGTTGATTCTGTCATTAAATTGTATGCTCTTTCAAATTTGACATTCATTTCTTCATTATCTCACAAAAAAAAATTTGTGTAGCGCCCTCTATACCAAACCTCAACTATCCCTTTAATTCGCATATGTCCAAATGTATTCCGGGCCTGATAAAACTATTCGTTATTTGAATAAGCAGAATAAGAGGCATAATTGGTGAAAATTTGATCAAAATCGGACAAGAAACACGGGAGTTATACCTATTTGAACATCATGTAGTAATGAGCGATCGTTTCAAAATTGCCGCCATATGCAACATCATTGACGAGCAACTCGCCATGGCTTTAGTACATGAAAATACACTTATTTCTCATTTTCGTTGCTAAAAAATAAATTTTCTCTGCTTGTTTTCACGAATTCATAGAAGAATATCGATGGGCCAACCTCTTTGGAATTTGTAAGCTCATAAATTTGCTTTGTTATGAAGAAAATTTAAATTTTGTAAAATTTCCATGTAGAAGTCAAAATGGCTGCAGCTCGCAAGTGACGTCACGATCGATAGCAATTGCGAACGATACTAACAATCGGAGCGAAGTTCATCCTGTCATAACTTTTTTATTGCTCTACCGTTTTGGCTCAGATTTTCGATCATGATTCTTCATATTCACTTCATTTTATAGCAAACATCACATTTCTGGGGTGGAATTCCCCTTTAACCCGATCACTACGGGGACCGAGAATTCTCGGTCCCCGTTGCGCCTACTCATATACGGGAACCGAGATTTCTCGGTTCCGAGCAAGGGCTATATTAATTGCATAAACATACATGTATGCATCTTGTAAGTACAATATAATTTGGCTGAATACAAAGATTGAACCCTTGGCTACATGTATATCAAGTTTCCCCGACTCTAGTTGCGTGATAATTGTTTTATTACAATTTTATCATGGTAATACACAAGTCTAATTTCAGGATATTCGTATACAAACACATACAAGCCAGAATCATAGTTTTCGCGTAGAATTTCACTTCGCTGACCCTATACTATGCATATCGATCGCCTCTATTGTGTGAACTACTTGACCAGCGAACTCACGCTAGGTTGAATAGAAGCGAATACAATGCCATGGTCAACAGTGGGTCAACCAGATATCGATCGGTTCTTTTGTGCGCGCCCAGTGGGGTAACTCGACCGGTCCGTAAAATAATCTCATATATAGCTATTGAAGCAGTATATCTATTGCCGTGGTAAAAGGGTTAAGGCGAATGCATTCCAAGGGTATGTACAATGAGGCATGTAAGAACCACGGCAATAATTCTTAGTAAGTGTTGTTGATTTGGAGACTGTTACATTTAAGCATTTAAATCATTGAATATATTAATCATTTATCTGAAATTTAATATCAACTATGCAACCCAACCAAATACTGAAACAACTGTTTACTTTCCAGTTATCCTCTTGCTTCGAAACGGATGAAATCCCAAATATACTTGTTTGATTATTTGCCATTAAAAGTGAAACGGATTTTAACACGCTTCATAGTGCAGATCATTTCTCACGGTATTTTGGCAAACAAATCATATATTTGTTTATGTCATCACTATGGAAACATAACGACATTCACGGGATAACCTTGGTAAAGCCGGCGGTTTTTTTATTTTTATTATTTCCAAACAAAATCAAACAAATAAATGTCAATTGTTGACTTTGATATAAAAGACAACACAATACAGCTGATATTATTTGGATTATGAATACGCACAAAAGTGGGACGATCTTTATGGGCTGGTACAGTGTTAACGCTAATCAAGCATGTCTAGCGTGATTAAATGGAGATCTAGTAACATTGTCCAAATCCACACAACTTAATCAGAAATCAAGTGGTTTTCTCTTACCCTGTTGTTAGCAATAGAAGCATGGAACATATTTCGCTTTTTCGAATGTCCCTTTTGTTAAAAAGATAACTTAAGACTGAAGTATTCAGATTGTTAACTTCCCACTGGAAAGTCTAAGTCTAAGTACGAACTTCGAAGTCAGTGCAATGAATACTGTTAGTGAATATCACTTTGCATCATTTCTCATTACTCGGGCATATAACGTCCATTTAACTTGACATTTTCACACATTACACAGTGGACATATTATTATCATATCACAAAAAGACACATTTTACCAACCATTCATGGCTATCTGCACATGTCACCAAAGTGATTAAATCCCTTTAAGTACCACATTGGCGGGGAGTTTCGGCGGGTGAACTCGATCGGCCACTTACATTCCACACTCGCTTATGCATAGGCATTGCAAAGAAAGTACAGCCAAAGAGGCATGGGCGTCGATCACGGGGGGGGGGGGGGGGGGGGGGGGATGGGGGATATATCCCCCCCCCCCCCCCCCCCATAATTGAGGTGGGGGGAATGGCCTGTATTATTATTCCCCCCCCCCCCCCCCCCCCCCCAATATTTGGGAGGGTAAAACAAAAAGAAGGTATACTGGCACATGTAATTGTGGAAGTTGCTACCAAATTGGACTGGACTAATAAACAACGTTTTCTTTATATTTAGGTACTACCAGTCATTTAATTGCTTGTGTTATGATGTATGCCTGTATATTTTCGTCTCACTGAAATGAGATTTATCAATATAAGATCAAATGTAATACATAATAAATGCTGCAAAAATACTGCTGAAAACTGCTTATCTACTAAAATAATGCCGGGTAGTAAAATGGGCTTGGTACGAACAGTCACGTCACGTTCACGTCACGTCACATGAAGGTTCTGTACCTTTTGTGAAACAGGTCACCCAAATCTACGAAGTGTTGGGTTACGTGACCCAACAGTTTGTAGATATACTATATGCAATTCATGAAAGCTCACGTAAATTGGCGCTTGCGTAAAACAAATGAATGTAAATTGTCGTTGAGAAGAGACTAATTCTCGGTAAATTTAATCGTGAACGAACCCGTCCTACCTATACTGTAAATACCAATTATAGGCGTACACAGGCCTGGGGGCAGGGGGATGACACCCCCTACCCCCATCCCCACCCCCTTACATAATTCAAGAAATGTCTTGGTCTCGGCCTCGAAATTTGTGACCGGTCCTGGTCTCGTCCTCGGCTGCGGTCATTTTCTACGGACACTCCCTACCCACACTCCCCCCGCTTACTTCAATTTGTCTGACGAAATATCCCCCCCCCCTACACCCACCCCTTTAAAAAATCCTGGGTACGCCACTGCCTACAAGTAGCTAGTTCGAATGTCAAATACATTAATTGATTTATTTAATATTGACTGGTTGGTGTGATTGTTTCATTATAATGATTGACTGATTAATTGATAGATGACTCGATTTAATAACCATAAATAAACACTATTAATCAAATCATTGTTTTATTACTTTTAAACTCATTGATCACTGCAACTCACTCACTCACTCACTCAATCAATCACTTTCACAGGCATGCACATACAACGCCGTTAAGGGCCAGTACGCTCAGACGTCGAGCACGGGAACTCAGCGTATGCGAACTGAATTGTCCGCTGCGTGTAGCAATTCAGCTGGAAATCAACATTTGCCGAAATCCACGCACACGTCTTTAGAAATACTCCAATAACAAGACAAATAATGCAAGTGGTATGGTTGTACATTACCTAAATGACAGAACTGCATATTATCGTCTCAGATTACTCTGAATTATGCACGTACATATTATAAACATAATGATTGAAAAGATTTGATAAGGGGGTATCGGCATTTTCGTCGACATTTTAAAATCTCTTTGTGCGTGTGTGTCTAGTCTTAGTAACAAGCGTTTGCAATTTAAAAAATCTTGATTAAACGCTCACGTCACGATTTGGTTAACGCGACACTTCGAGTTTTACCGGCATGGAAAACGACAAATTGTTGGGTCACTTTACCCTACACTTCGTAGATTTGGGTGACCTGTTTCACAAAAGGTACAGAACCGTTCACGTGACGTTAACGTGAACGTGACGTGACTGTTCGTACCAAGCCGTAAAATGAGAGTCAATATAGGGCCTAAATTTTCGATCCTAGCAGAATCTTCTTCAGATGCTATAAAGTGACGATTATACAAACAAAAAAACATATATATACGCATATAGGTACAAATGTTAACAACTAAGAAAGGGGGCGGAGACATGGAACAATGAAAAGGATGTGAGTGGCCAATTAGACTAGGCTGGGATTGGAGGAAATACACACAAAGAGGATGTTATGTAACAAGGAACAAGGGGTTGGAGTGTGGGTCATAGAGAGATAGAAGGAGGCATGATCAAAGAAGTACCATACAGGATGGTAATTAAGGACATGAATAGTGAATGGAGGTGAGATGTGAATGGAGGCGAGATGAAAGGGCTTATAATTTGTTTCAATTTGTGTACATAAGCATTGTCTGATTTGTGTACATCCTTCTTTCTCTTGTTCAATCTTCATCTTTCCATTGATCATCACCCATTCTCATTCCCCCCCTCCCCATCAGCATTCCTTTTCATCCTACCACCACTCTTCATTAATCCCACCTCATCCACATAAGCTCCCCTTTGTTTACCCCCCCCCCCCCCCCCCCCTCTTAAATCTTCTGTGGCCACTCTGGCCTCCTTTACTATAAGCCCTATCATCTCGCCTCCATTCACATCTCACCTCCATTCACTATTCATGTCCTGTATGGTACTTCTTTGATCATGCCTCCTTCTATCTCTCTATGACCCACACTCCAACCCCTTGTTCCTTGTTACATAACATCCGCTTTGTGTGTATTTCCTCCAATCCCAGCCTAGTCTAATTGGCCACTCACAGCCTTTTCATTGTTCCATGTTTCCGCCCCCTTTCTTAGTTGTTAACATTTGCACCTATATGTGTATATATATGTGTTTTTTTTTGTATAATCGCCACTTTATAGCCTCTGAAGAAGATTCTGCTAGGATCGAAAATTTTGGCCCTATATTGACTCTCACATAATAAATGCATAACATGTGGTTTATGTTTTAAATGAAAACTCTTCTTTTCATTGTGTGACATTGTGTGGCGACTTTGAGCATCCAGTTGTGTATGTGACTGATGTGTATAGTCTCTTATATCGTATGTCTCATGTTAAAAGTCCTTACTCACTCCTCCGTAGGCAGAAGAAGTGCGTTCCGCTCTTTAGTTTGGATGTTTTCTGCAAACTTGATTTCATACATTGTGTTTATTTATAACACGGTAACTCCGAAACAACCTTATAAAAAGTGAAACTGCTGCCTTGGGTATGCTCAAGATTGCACAATTTCAAGCCCCAAAATGCAAAGCTCCCTACCGTGGGAGGGGGGACACCCCCCTCCCACCCCCACCCTCTGAGTCAGTCGCTTCGCTCCCTCGCAATGACTGATCATCCCCCCAATCATGAGAAGAAATCGACGCCCTTGCAAAGAGGCCACATATCTATAGCTACAGGCAGCACCACCCAACCTACCTTTAGAGTCATCAAAAGTGGTCCCTTGTCTGAGAACAAACAAGGTTATGGAACCTGTCTACAGTGACCACTTTTCTTGTTCACCTAGGTGGTCAATGGAAACAGGTTTGACTTTAATATAGGGGGCGTGGGGAATATGGTTTTGCGCTCCAACCTGTATGTTACGATGTGGGTGGCATGGGGAGGGGGGGGGGGGGGGGGGGGGGCAGTGTTCTTTCCCACTGACCAAGTTCCCCCTAGATAAGAAAATTCGGGCTTAAGATTAACTGTATCTGGGAAATCGTGTTATTATATGATCGACCAGAAATTTTAAATATATTTATTACGAAGAAAACAAATAATTGACACACTAATAAATATGCTCCCCAACACACACACACCGATCTTGTATTTAGTGTCATACACAGTTAGAACATAAACCATATGCCACATTATGTATGATCCAACAACATAGCCTACAGCCAAGAATGAGTCCCGAGGGAGCGAAGCGACCGAGGGCTAGCCTAGGGCAGAGCCAGAGGGGAGGGTTTGGGAGGGGGTATCCGCGGGGAAGACTTTGCATTTATATACTTGAAATGGTGCAATTTGGTGCACGTTACACATGCAGCCAGAGCAATCCCACCCTACACGGGAACTACGTGGCTCGGTACAGAAAAAAGTACTCACCCCAGACCATTCGCAAGTTACACAACAAACTGAGATAATCTGTTCGCGCGCGAAAACGTAAAATGGATGGCTAAATTAGTTGTTGAATGTTAGAATTAACAAGTCTTAGCTCATTAAAGGGATAGTTGAGTATTGGTCAAACTTAACTTTAGTAACCAAAACCTGCACCATTACGGTATAAACTAATAGTTATAACTCCACCATGCTCGAAAAGTATACACAATTACAAACGACAAAGTAAAACCCCTGTTATCATTCAAAAAGAGCCGTTACAACACAAGAGTCAGAGTACGCTAGCGCGAAGCGCTAGCGTTCTACGTCCTCCTAATACGGGACTGAAACTGAATATTGTTTTTGCACGCTAATTGTGCTTAAAATTATACATATGATACGGTACTTACCACCGATTCATTCTCCAATATGTGATCCAACTATCGGTTGGATTAAAATTATGTTTTTTCCCTCTATTCCGCTAAAAATCAGTGATTTATGCGCATCCTCGACTTCTCTCCGAACAGCGAGACTCCGAACAGATTTTGAACGAAAGATGATCGCGATGGCCGCCGATGCGAACGGCGAATACACATTGTACATGCGCGGTAATGATAGGAGGACTATAGAACGCTAGCGCTTCGCGCTAGCATTCTCTTCTTTTGTTTTTCTTTTTTTTCTTTCTTTTTTTGTTTTTTTTGTTTTTTTTTTGGGGGGGGGGGGGGGGCAAAAACGCGCTTTGCCCCCCCCCCCCCCCCCCCACCCCCACTTTTTAGATTGGGGGAGGGGGGAGGCCAAATTTGGATAATCCTATATTAGTACTATTATATTATTTCACATTATTGGTAATAAGAGCTTCCATTTCATTTTTTGAGAGGGGGCGTTTCCAAAACTGGCCTTTACCTTTAATACTGATGTTTCTAAGCGCATTTCAAACGGAAAATAATACAACTAATACGGTGAGCGCCTGGGAAAAAAATCCTACAGTTGGTTAAACAGGTGAGTTTAAAGAAGCCCCTTGCGGCCATGTTTGATCGACGTACAAGTTTCTTATAAAGGCATTCTTTGTTAATAATTATCATACAATTTGCAGGCTGTCATGTCTAATCATAATGCATTATCGTGTAATTAGGGTGTTTATAAAGCACATGCGATCCAAGGCCAAAGCATTAAACAATTTCCCGAACAATTATCATCGGATGATAGCGTAACTATACACTAATCTTTAAATTCATAATTTATTTTTCGTTGGACACATAAAGAGAAAGGCAAAACATTTGTGTAAGAAAGATAACAACACAAAGTGGCGGTATTAAGATGGGTGGTGCACGTTGACATACTCAACCAAATGGAAAATAACGTTGGCTCCCTCACATGCCTGACAGGCTGGGCCCGTGGGCGTACGGAAGGGAAACATTTTCCTCAGGGGGGCTTATGTATAATTTTGAACGATCGATTTTCCTTCCCGACTTCTTACGTAAAGCCCTCTGCAGACAGAGCCGACTCGACCCGACTCGACTGGTTTTCATTCGGATCGGCTAAGCTTTAATTGCCTCGCGACACACATTTTGCCGGTCGAGAGACAGTCGGATGTCAAGTGGGACCGATTCAACACGATGAATCGGATCCGACCGACCGGGCCCAACTCTAGCCTGATTGAAACCAGTCGCTCTGTCTGCAGAGGGCTTTACGAGCAAAACAAAACAAGAAAAGGACCTCGCCTTTTTGAAGCCCGAAAATGATATGTTTTTGATGGTTTAGTCCGAAAAATAACACATTTTAATCCCGAATACGAGACGGTTTTGCCCGAAAATAAGATGACTTTGCCCGAATGAATATGAGTTTCCCGAATATGACATAGTTTACCCGAATATGGCATGGTTTGGCCCGAATATGGCATGGTTTGGCCTGAATGACAGGTAATCCCCCCCCCCCCCCCCACCCCCCGCTTCCAACACCTATGGCAGGGCCTATTGAATTCATTCTAGCCGCTGCTCCGGGAGTACATACAATAAGCTTCCGGCCTTTTAAAGGTAACCAAATATGTCAGATTTGGACAAGTTTTCCTTTGTATAAAGACACAAAGAAACACAAATGATTTCTTGCAATTGACGTAGGGTTTTTAGCATAATTATGATTGAGGAGCAAAGCTTTCGAACAATTATCCGGCACTTTTTTTTCTTTGGTTAAAAGGAAAGCCACATACACGTCATGATAAGGATGGATACACAAAGTGGGCGATAGAAAGTGTGGTACACACTGAAACAACCACCCGAGCGTTACTACTACGAATACTAACACAGTTCTTTTAAACGCACATACTAATATAATTATATTCTGTGCGCTATACAAAATTTTATAATTAAACTGCTTACTGAACGAAAAAAAACATACACTACACCGAAACATTACATTATACATATTTTATTGCCTTATTAATTTTACACATAGCGAAATATGTGGGTTTGCAGTGAGGAATTACATTGATCAAGAGATGAGGATTGCCGAGTAGTGAGAGGGGTGGGAGGGGAGGGGGGGGGGGGGGGTTTTCCAGAGGTAAGGGCCTCCATGTTGAAATGATTTAGAGCGATAAGACGAAGGATTAACATCAACTCCCTCACTGTCTGGCTCTCAGACAAGGCCGGAAAAAAGCACTGGCCCACTGGCCCGGGGCCACCAAAAATGAGCCTCGGGCAATCAATATAATTCGTGCAAAATAATGTTTGCCCGACCGGGCAATCAAATGTGACAGACTTTGTTATGTTTTGATCTGCTAGTGGCCACCGGGTGTAGGTATCGGACAACAACTATTTGGAATGCCTTGGGCAATGAAATGTGAGACTGTGTACAATGTTTGTCTTAGTTTGTATTACATTCTAAATGCCTCGACTAATCATGCTAATGTGCCGTAAACTGGAAAAGGAAAGAGATGGGTGTTTATAGCATCATAAGTGACTATAGTTCGGTATTCACAGGCTGTCTTTAATACTAGTTAATCATGCAAATGTTAATTGAGGTTATTCTTTCTTTTCAGTTGATAAACAATAACTTCAAAGCGTTGGCTTAGAAACAAATCTTTTTAAAAACACCCTTGTATAAAGCTTACTCTTGGGTGACTGTGCATGCATTCCACGTGTGGGTGATTTTCTACGCAACCAATGACGTCACGTCTGGCAATCGATCGGATGTTATCTTAACCATATCAACAATAATTATTATTTTTAAAATTCTCTTGAAGAGACACATTAATTTTCTATAATTATGATTTCTTATTTCAGCCAATGTTGATGTTATACATTGTAGTCAAGAGTGATCTGCACATGATACTTTAATTGTCATTTTATATCTCGTAGGAGACGTATATTTTCTAGATTGTATTTGTTTAATTCATATTTATATATACATAAGCAACCAGTTAGAAGGGTCCATTATTTACTAACATGTCTCGAAGATTTGCTCCGTCTAGTTATCGAACGGTTATCTTATGTATCAGCGCTGATCTGCACATAATATTTTAATTGCCATTTTATCTCTTGTATATTATAGACTAATAATCATTTTTCCGTATACAATTTGGAATTCATAAACAAATTAATAACAAATAATCAACCTGTTAGTAACTCAAACAAATTATTTTACTTTCAAATGTTGAAGATTGCATTCAGCCACATGTCTGCAGGCAGATGAACGTTTGCAATATTATCTAAATGTTATTATCGCCGATCTGCAAATAATAATTCAATTTTTACTTTATCAGTTGTAGAGACGCATATTTTATAGAATATTGGAATTCGTTCAAAATACAAATACATACGAAACAAAATATAGACACATACAAATAATTTATCTAGCAATGTCGAACATTACCGTAAGCCAAATATCTGCAGCCTTGTCTTGTAAACGGTGCTTATCTCATGTTTGTCAACGCCAATGACTAGACAGGGTTAGGTTGACGGTTAGGGTTAGGGCGCAAAATACTGTTCTACAAATGAAAAAAATGTGATCTACATGCAAACTAAGTTAGCAACACATTAAAAGGGTAGTTCAGTTTTTGTAAAGAGGGCGCTGCACAAAATACATTTTTTGTGAGGTAATGAAAAACTGAGTGTAAAATTTGAAAGAGCATACAATTTTAATGGCACAGAATAAACGGCTAAAATATCAATATATATATCCGATCATAATAAATCTGGGGCCCAGATTTATTCGATGTTTTTAAAATTGTTTTAAAAAATGACTACACTTTTTCAAAAATGTTCAAGAGGTTTTTTAAATAGATGTTAATGATCTCTCTATTAAATCATTATATCAACAAAACATCACATGCATAATTTTGTATGAAAAATGGTTGAGATCAATACTTTTTTTAGAGAGAGCGCCCTCTTGTGTTTGAATTGCTCTTTTTGAATGATAACAGGCGTTTTACTTAGTCGTTTGTATATTGTCTATACCTTTCGAGCATGGTGGAGTTATAACTATCAGCTTGTAATGTTATTGTGCAGGTTTTGGTTACTAAAGCTCAGCCTTACCAAAACTGTACTATCCCTTTAAGTTCTATTAAGTATGGTTTTGAATCAGCCTAGTCTCACACATCATAGGTGCAGGGCACATCTACAATGTATTGTAAATGGTCCTGATAGGACCATTTACTGCTCACAGTGGTAAAAAATCTACGGGACACAATTTGAACTACAAACAGAGAGAAAAGAACAGCATATCTAAAGTTAAAAATTGCATACCTAGATTGAAGCTGATTATATGATTTATTGTACAAAATTTGATTTTCAAAATGATAAGTCATACTTAGAAAAATCGTCATATAAGTTCCATTTCTTTCTCTTCCTGCTCGATGTCCCATCGTAAACAAAGAAAGCCCGCCTGCAACATGCGGAGGCCGCTTATTATTGTCCAAAACAAGCCAACTCGCGATCTGCAAGCATGCCCGCCGTATCCGATTTCGGATACGCCGTATCAGAATTCGGATACGCCGTGTCAGAATTCGGATACGGTAACACGTGTGGTGTGGGAAGCTTGCGGGAAATACATGACAGTCATCCAGATAGCAGCAACACTTTCGAGAGGGATCACGACTGGGATTTTCTCAGTCTTTTTATTTTCCAAAACTGCAGATTTTCCATTTTTTCGACATTTGAAGAATAATTTGGACCATTTTGGTAAGTTCATATAATACTTGTATCATTTTTAGGGCCAGTCATGATTGATTTTGTTGAATTTAAGATAAGAATTTTGTGTGAAATTTTGACAAACTTTTTTTGTACTGTCCCACATTGTTCCCGTATAGCGCAGCATTACAATGTAGTGTTGTGTGGTGCAGGGGGAAGAATCGGTTCCATGACGGGTCGCCCACTGTCAGGTCGCCCCCTACCAAGTCGCCCCCCACTTTGGACACTTCGCCCCCTGTTTTTTTTGTGCCGATTTTGAGATTCTTGGACGGCTCGCCCCTAAATTCTTGGACGGCTCGCCCCCTAAATTTGTTGTTTAAAATTTATGTTTTTAAAAAGTTCAAAGTCATGCCATTTTTATTTCCTGGCATCTCAGTAGTATTTTCTTACTAATTATTGTGATTTGTTCCCGAATTTGTATTTTAACTGCGTTTTTTTCGAGGATATATGCACCTAATGTCCAAATTTTGCACCAGCTCGCGTACGGCACATCGCGCGCAGCCATGGCATTGACATGACGCCTTTATTAGTGACGGAGCTTCCAGCATTGAATGCTTGAATTAAGGTAAAATTAACTTTGATAAAACTATATTTTCTGTATTTTTATTAAATAGAGTGTTCTCAGAGTGATAAGTAACATTTTCAAACAGTAAATGTGTATAATTTGTATACAGTTCAACTCTATTCATTCGGAAGGTAGCCCTGCTCAGCTCAGCTGGCATGCGTTCACCGGCTGTACAACCGTGAACCCGCACTCACTGAACCCGCACTACGCACACCGGCTTTTGTCTGCGGAGCGCACCCGGCAGCTCGGCGGGGTAGCCGCTCCCCGTTACCGTACGTAATTCCAGGCATTAACGCGCCAGTCTATCGGCGCACTACTCACTTGAACGGGTCGAGTTTTCACGATAAATTTCAGATTTGTTGATGTCTTTTCAACTAATTGGCTTGGATCTGTGAAATCCTTGGAAAATTTCCTTTTTAATACTAAGGTATACTAGCTATCGTTGTTCTGCTAAAACTAACAATAAATTGAATATATGAAAGTGACATGACCAAATGCTTAAATTTATCCCGTATGTATATCGTTCGGGCGACGAAATAGTACCTACCCCATTCATCAATCGCTCATTCCAGAACCACGGAAGTAAAAAGTTTGAATTTTACATTGAAATAAGGCTTAATAAATTCTGCATACAGTGGACGTGGTACCATTTTTTCTTTAGGGAGTACGAGTATATTTGGCTTTTCAAATGATATGGGGGGCGGTGGATGGAGGGTAAACAAGGAACCTATTAGTATTACACAAGCAGTAGTTAGATATTAAACTGTTGACTGTCGCACGGCGCCACGGCTTGCCGTCCTGGTTGTTATGAAAGACATTCAACATTCGTAACTGATGAAATCTTGACTTATTTGTTCATCCTGCTGTGTGAGTTCATGAAGGAAAACAATCCATGCATGTTTACGATAAGGAAATAATTATTTTATGTAAAATATCACTTTGAAGGTCGTAGGGTGGCGCATTAATGTTTACGTATGGCAATGCTAGAAATTAGCATTTTTGCTTTGTGGCCCAGTCAGGCAAGTAAAAACAAGATTTGTCAACTTCTAGTGGCCCGAAACCTATACCCTGGCAATGCCCAAGATAACATAACAAATTCTGTTACATTTGCTTGCCCGATCGGGCCAGTAGAATTTAGGATCAATGAAATTTGGTGGCCCGAAGCTAATTTTTAGTGGCCCCCGGGCCAGTGGGCCTATGCTAATTTTGAGCACTGCGTATGGTAGTTACCCATGCCTTCCTTGTACACCGTACCAGCGCGCACTAGCTGTGAACATTGTCGTTGCAAATATTGCAATTACATGAAGTTGTAGGGAGCTACAGGGAGTGGAGATGGTGCACACAATGTGTGCTGGTTTGCATTGTATCCTATGACCGGGGTAATAATATCATTGTAAAGCGCTTAGAGATGATCATCAATCATATTAGGCGCTATATAAATAGTGTATATTATTATTATTATTATTATTTATTATTTTTACAAAAAAATTATGCAAGTATAATGCACAATTAAATGGCTGTGACGTTTTACTATCTTTAGGTCTATAACTCCACGAAAAGAGATTTCAAGCCCTAATTGTTTCAGGCATGCTATTAAATTACATTTTCTTTCTGTATAAGACAATAACCTCACAACTTTTGAAATTTGGCTTGCAAAAGATGGACAGTCTCTTAAAATTTATCGTAAGAGTATCTACTATCTTGCGATGTCCATACGAGCCCCACAATTTCAAGGCATCCATTGGGAGCTAAGAGTAAGATTGTGTGCAAAAGAGCTGTTCAATTTTCTTTTGCTTTTACTTCTAAATTCATTGCACATACCGTGGGGAATACTTCCTGAAATCATCCACAGAATATCTACAGTAGGCAGAAATATCTTGCATCATGCATCATGCATTAGTGTGGTGTCACAATTAGATATTGTTTGAGTACTGAGTTTGTAACTTAGGTGAGGTTAGACTGATTTTATTTTTTATTTTTTTATGGGGGGGGGGGGGCCCAATGTTTTTTAATGTTTTTATTATTTATTTTTTATATTTTTCCATTTTTTAGTAGGCTCAAGATCAACTGCTGTAGGGAAGGGGATCATTTGCTTATCAACTCTTCGTAATGGATGCCTGTATGCAGGTTAGGAATCAATGTACTGTACAAATATTTCTTAGTTAAAGGCATGCCTGTAAAGTGTAAAATTCTGCCGAAAGAGACATTTGAGACTTCAATCCTACATCAATATCATTGTAAAATACAATTGAAAGATTTGTGAAAGTTTGAAAGAAAACAAACACTGTTTACCTAGTGAAAAAAGCGAATATTGAGTTCATATTTTATCACCGAATACTGATGGCCTATCGTACATTTGTAGCTGTAATATTCATCCGTTGACGATATCCGCACCCGTGCATGTTTACAGACGGTGAAGAATTCATGGAATTTGCGCTCACTCGGCTCAAAGTTCAATCGGGCGGAATGTTTCCCACGCTAGCTCGCTGGCCGGACCTATTCAGCTAGGACAATTGTACTTTTTTTGAAAAGCGTTGGCAACGCTTTTCAAATAATGATTTTCAATGATAATTATCTTCATACTAAAGGGACATTTGAAAAAAATCTAACCCTATTTTATTCTTCTCTTACCATAAGATGATAAGCTAAACAACACGGCAGAAGAGAAACGAGGAAGCTCCAAGTTTTTTTCGTGGAGTTAGACACTTTACAGGCATGACTTTAAAGGTAAAGTGACTAACTCCACAAAAATTAATTTGAGCTTCCACATTTCTCTTCTACCGTGTTGTTTGGCATATGGCAAGAGAAGAATAGAATAGGGTTAGATTTTTTTCAAATGCCCCTTTAGTATGAAGATATCTATCATTGTCAAATTTTTAGATTGCAATAATTTTCAATCCCTCGTGAATTATTTTGCCATTTAAAACTTTTATTTCACCTGATGGCCAATTACAAATTATGATTAATATTTATATCAGTATAAACAAAAGAGAAAATTACAAATTCCACCCATCGGAGCATGTACAAAACAAAAGGCATTTTCCCTTGTATTTTTAGTTGTTTCAAGATTTATTAATGTTATCAGATATCAACTTTCTTTATGTTTTGCTGCTTGGATTTAAAGGGTGACTAAATTACAAATGCATGTTGACTTTTGTTGATCTGTAATAATGAATACATCACATATCTTTTGACTACTTGATGTACACTTTTGTCATATTTTTTTATATTATTTTTTCTATTAATTTTATTCTACCTGCTAAGCTCCACCCCTAAATAAACATGAACAAAAGATATGTTCTCACCCACTAAGTACCTTATTGCATTAGCATTGGATGTTTTCATTGAAACCCTTCTTTTCATGGTGAGTGGGCATTGTATAAAACATGCAATACTATTGTGAACAGGTGGTCAGTTGATAGGAAGGGAATTACCAATGTCTTTTGTTCATCTAGCTGACTGATGTTTGAATGGTATTATATGATGTCACAAAAGTCAATTGCTTCTGGAGGGTTTTTTTTAGCGGTGAAGCTTAGCAGGTAGAATAAAAGTACTAGAAAAAATAATATGACAAAAATGTACATCAAATAGTCAAAAGATATGTGATGTATTCATTATTACAGATCAACAAAAGTCAACATGCGTTTGTAATTTAGTCACCCTTTAAAGTTCATTTAATTCAGTGAAAATGTGAAGAAAAAAATTGTGCATACATAGTGTGAAAACATTGCTGTACATAGCATATGTAGCAGGGTACCCACTCAAATAATATATTATTTTCCTCACAAAATGAATTTAAGTTACTTAACTAATTAGTTCATTTTAAAGCAAAAATACATAAAACTGTATCATATTCCCATTCAATTATACCCTAAATGTATACAAAAGAAAGAAAATAATGGCATTAAATACAAATATATGTTTAATCTGGATTGAATTCCATCCCATCGCAAGAGGGTGGTATTATGCAAAATTTGTGTGGTGCAATTAATTGTCCTATGCATGAGCTATCCCAAAACACTTCTTTAATTCTGGAAGAAAACAATGTTTACAAAATTCCATAATTCCATTATTTTAAAGTGTGTTACAGCAAATTCGAGAGACCATATGCTTAGCTGAACACAGTTCCAGAAACTGAAGATACTCACCTTTCCTATTATTTATGACAGAAAATCATTTCTTCAATTTAAAGTGTTTACCCTTAGGTCGGACTACTTTTGGCTTTGGCCTAAGCATAAACACTTTTGGGTTTCAATAAATCATAAACAGGGCTCAAAATTATTACTGACCCTACATGGCTTTTAGCCACTGTTCCGTAAAATCAGCAGAAATCTAGTCTTACTTTGAATGTCCATTGGCATTGCACACAGTCTACTTGTGGGTCAGGATATGGTTAATATTTTCATACAGAAAACATTACATTTTCATACAAACATAACATTGTTTTTCCTTTTCTTTATTATGTCCTGTATAGACTATAGGAAGTCACTGGAAAGATTCAAGAATCAAGCTTCTCCACTCTGGCTCTGCTGAATGTAGTACCTGGCCGGCCGGTTCCCTAACCAGTGTCAAATATTTCTACACGTCTTACTTTGGCTCTGCATGCTGAACCCCATCCATTAATTTCGGACTCTCTAGCCTTCCCTGCAGTCTGTTCCTGGCCCCTGGGCGCCCTTATGCTTTCGGTGCTAGCTCATCATTTCATGGTAATTGTTTGTTTGTACAATTTTAAGAAATTGGCAAAGTTGGTTGATTGGATGCTTGAATTGTTAAGTTTTAAATGTATGTAACCATGGATTTAACGCCTTAACTGTATTTAGGCTAGCCCACATCAGCAATGGGTTTGGGATACCCGGCTAGTCCTATTGCCTAGTAGTACTAGCCGGGTAGCCCAAGATCAGCCTAGTAGTAGTGCCGCGATTTATGTTCAAAACGATACCGCTGAATAGTTATTCTTCTTGTTTCTGATCATGAAATGGTGGGAAAGTCAAATTTTGAACCATTTTGAGAAGCCATTGATTTTGTTCCAAGTTGTTTTGACTTTGGTGTATTTCATAGAGAAAACATTGCCTTTTTATACAAACATAAAATTTGAAAATTGTAATTCGTTTTTAAAATGTTTCTTAACATATTTTTTTTTCTTTTCTACTTGCTGTAGGAATTAGACACTGGCTCTGCTGAGCGCTGTACTTGCCTGGGTTAGCCCAACCAGTGTAAACTAGTCCTACATGTTACTCCGTCTGACTCTGGCCTTCCATGCAGTCTGTTCCTGGGTGCCCCAATGGTTCTAGTTTTGGCTTATCCTTTTAAGGTAATTGATCTTGCAATTTTTAGAGATATGCAAAGTTGGTTGAATGGAGTGGTTGAATTGTCCAGCTTTATGTAACCATGAATTTAACAATGGATTTGTAGGCTAGCCCTCATCACCAATGTAACATGGTTTAAGCATGGGCTATACCTGGCTAGTCATATTGCCTACAATAGTAGCCAGATAGCACAGGGCCCACCTAGTACAATCACAATTAATTCTCCACATTAATGGAAATGGGTAGGCTAGTGTGCTCGGCATCTTAACACATTATTTGAAATATAATCCAGTAATTCATTTTTTAAATAATATAGATGTAGCAGAAATATTACTAGTGCCATTACCACTTGGTTACTGATGTACTTAGTTCTGTCACACCCTGGTGAGCATGGGGATAACTGCTTTACTGGCGGGTATGTTTTTTTATTTATTTAAAATTAATACACATTGTATGTGTTGGGGTATTAAAACAAATAAGTTGTGCTATACGCCTAGCTATAAGCATGATTTAAATTCAGATTTTGATGAAGTTGACGATTTGTATATTGATTGCATGTCTGCATTAATTGAATTTTGTTGGTAAAATACTGTTGGTATAGAATGTTGTTGTGTTAACCATGTCCATTTATTATCTTTCAATTGAGTTCACTTGATAATTAAATTTTAGTTATTTTCTCTTTTCTCATAAAAACAGGACTAATGATGCAAGATCATGGAACTTGTGACAGCATGAGATCAGTTCTTCGGTGCTTCAGTGGAGCAGAAAGGACAATAACATTAATAAGGTATGACTATCTTTTCTGAAACATTTGATCTGGTGACAGTTGATCCAAAATCTGTTGTTGCTTTATTACTGTTAAAGGTTTAGTGCTAGGAATAATATTTAGGGTTTTTGTTAGGACATAGGAGTTTTGTTAGTTTGGAAATTTTATTGATTTGAGAAAAATTAATTTTTCCTTAAGCAATTTAAAACTTATACTTGCTGTCAAATTTAATGAGTAGAGTGAAATCAAAGAAAATTTAGTTGAATTGAATTTAATGAAATTTGGAGGTATCAATTTAAATGGAATGATAAAAAAAGTATTTCCGAGACAGAGATTTGGTCACCTTGTCTGACTTAACAAGTGATTTAAATTGATGTCAACCACTCACTCTGAAACTTGTATTCCAGTTACATAGGGTGGGGAGGGATGTGTAATTATTATTTTCTTTCTTCTTTTTGTCATTGTTTTTATCAAATTATTTGGAGACATGCGCTCCCTGACTTGACCCCCACTTTGATAAAAATATGTTGACATTAAATTTTAAAAAGCTCATAGGAGGACACACACTTAGCCCCCAATATAACTACCCCACTGTAATACTTATTTTGACATTTTAAATGTAAAAGGATATTTCAAACACAACTTCTAGTCATTGTTTGTTTCTTTCTTGCATTAATTCCTACAGGTGGGATCAGCATGTTCTTAGAGCCGATGACATCGCTCATCACTACCAAAAGCACATCATGTACTAGTGACAACTTGGGTGGCAGGAGAGAGATGCAACTTCACACACATTCTGTAACAATTTTATGCAACTAGGTGGCAGTACTCGTTTCAACAGGAATACACTCCACTATGTTGAAAAACTAGACTGAAGTAAAATCTGTAACTGAAAGGGACACCGTTGTATAAGCCAACTGATAATGTGCAATATTTTGTAAAATGTATTGATATTAAATGGACCAGCATGTCACCATGAAGTAGCTAGCACCTGGAGAACATTTGGAAATCGACCATGAGAGCCATATCATATCGTCTGGACAGATTAGACGGACAATATCTTACAGCATCAGCCAGTGGCGTAGCGTGGTCGGACTGATTGGGGGGAGGGGGGGGGGGGGGGGGCGCGCAAAATGATCGGGGGGCACGCCTTATGTATTTCTTTGTTTTTTCCAAAAATGCCCCCTTATGTTTTCTATTGTTTTCTTTTCAAATTATTGTTATTATTATGAATTGTACGTACTTGCTTATATATTTCAAATTTTCAAGAGAGTGACATTAGGTGATTCTGTCGTTAGTTTGATTTCCACCATCATGGTAATCAACTCGGTCACATTCTTATCAGTTTCTGACAGTTTTGTCACTACTGTCAACAATCCCAGCTGTGTTTACTGCCCCCCCCCCCCCCCTCCCCCGAGGCCCAGTGCTATCATAGAGAGAGGGGCGAGTGATAAGAAAGTGTCAACACTGATTAAAAAATCTCCTGGATGCATGCTTGAGAGCGGAAAACTCGCACCGCTTGTCAGGCCCTCAGAAGCGGTTTTCAGCAAGCGATAAAATTACGTCATGAGATTTCCCATAATTGTTCTACAAAAATGTATTTTTGATTAATATATTAAAGGATTGATGATTAAACAAATATGTTTACTTCATGATTTTCTTATTATAATACTGTTACACTTTTTATTTTAAACCAACAAAATAATCTTTGTACAAACTTACATTAATAAATGTGCATAAAATGAATATACATATCGTGTGTTTAGTAGAGCTTAGTTCAAAAGGGCGCTAAATCCACTTCTATTTTTTTGTCATAGGCATGGGTGCAAAGTTTGTCAAAGAAACCTGCTTTCCAGTCTCCAAAGTTAAAATAGTGGATTTAGCGCCTTTTGGAAGCTCATGTGTGTGTGTGTGTGTGTGTGTGTGTGTGTGTGTTCATGCGTTCATGCGTTTGTGTGTGCGTGTTTGTGTATGTGCGTGTGCGTTTATGCGTGTGTGTGTGTCTGTTTATGCACTATACGTGTATAAAATATGTTTGTGTGTGTGCTCTGCGTATGTGCATTTTTGCAATTGTATGGTAAAGTGAATGAATAATGTCCTAGGGTGTATGAGCATATTGGCTTTTTTTTTTTTTTTTTTTGGGGGGGGGGGGGGGGGGCGGGGGGCGAGGGAAAAGTAGAATATAAACTCACGTAATACTATACTTAGGGCCATTACACAGGCATCGGAAGTGGGACGAGGGCTGCTGCCCCCACCCCCCCCCCCACCCCCCCCACAAAGAAAAAAGAAGAAGAAAGAAGTGGAGGGCTGTGTGTTGGGGGGGGGGGGGGGCTTAAAAAGAGCCATTTCATTTCAAAGGCGCTCCAGAATCATGCCTGTGTTGCCTCGTACTAATGTATGATACTATATGAAACCATTCCTCCCCCCTTGTTATTTGTCTTGGTGATATAGTTTTGAGATCTGTACAAACTTTTGAGTCTTTGACAATGAGTTGGCAAATAACAGTTTACAATTTCGCTCATATACTGTATAATATGTCAACATAAGTTACTAGATCTATTGAAGTTAAATTTGATTTCTAAAGGGGGTAGTTTAGTTTTGGTAGAGAGGGCGCTGCACATAACCCCCGTCAAAAAATAATTTGAGTGCCCCCCCCCCCCCCCCCCCGGGCCCACCCCCCTATTGAATAGGTATCAATTACAGAACGCCGCCCGTGCTATATAAGCACGCAATGAATACGGGATTATAACGATAGTGGATAATCATACGCCAAAAGGTAGAATGCGGTTAAGTGTACCAAACAAAGGTTTCAGCTTACGCATTGAAAATGAACGCACAAGTGTGACTACGATGAATAGAAATACAAACTGGGATTACGATAGGTATAGAGCGGAACTTTGGAAAGGCGGGACTTGGTAATCAGCTACAAGAACCTTGGGGTGTATATACGTGGGAAACGATTTTTACAGCATATAATTATATACACATAATGTATGCAAATTAATATAGATACAGGTTTCATATATTATAAAAATGCATGCATGATATGATATCAACAAAACTCATATGATATCAAAACAAATCAAAATCAATTAATGTTAGCAAATAGTATGCGTCCATACTGCATGGAAGAGTTTAAAGTGATAGTTGAGTTTTGGTATAGAGGGAGGGAGCTACACAAAATAATTTTTTTGTGAGATAATGAAAAACTGAGTGTCAAATTTGAAAGAGCATACAATTTTAATGGCAGAATAAACTTTATTTGATCAAAATCGATTCAGAAACGGCTGAAATATCCATAAACATAACCATTTGTAATAAATGTGGGGGCCAACAAGTATTCAATAATTTTGAACCAGCCGTTAAAATTCATTTTAAAATGCTTCCTCTTTTCAAAAAATGTCAAAAGAGGTTTTAAATAGTTGTTGATTATCTCTCTATCTAAGTACTTCAAGTACGCAGCCCCTGCGCCAGTGAACATCATAATCATCATCACAACATCATCATCATCACCATAAACATCAAATTCCATCATCATTCATAGATATAGATAAATTATATTAATTGCTTCATGAATGGCAGTTTCGCAACTGAATTGCACATGAGTTACACACGTTGATAGTATATACATTCAGTGGCGTAGCAATGGGGGGGGGGGGGGGGGCACCGGGGGTGGGGACGTGCCCCCCCCCCCCCCAATAATTTTGAAAAACAATAAAACAAACATAAGAGGACATTTTTTGAAAAAAACAGAGATACATAAGGTGTGCCCCCCAATAATTGTGCGTGCCCCCTCCCCCAATCAGTCCGACCACGCTACGCCACTGTATACATTGTTAAACTCACAGAACATTTAGCTTCAAATAAAAAAAATATCGTGTCTTGTTACTATTGCATAAATACCATAAACAGTTAATGAACATAATTCTTAAAAGAAAATGTATAAGTAAAATTATTATACAGCAAAATCTTATTATCATCATCATCTTCGGTATCAACATCGTCACCATAATATACATCATCAGAAACATAAACTACATGAAGAACATCAGAAGTATTTGCCTTTTAAATCCAATAACGCCAAAAGAATTTGTGTGTGTAATATGACATATCGATCAAGTACTGGTTTCAATGAAATTGATGTATCTAGTGTAACACGAATTATTTATATAATTTGTTATCCGTTGTGTACTATTTTTAAATGTTTGAGTATGGGTACATTCCCAGATTCACTAAAAATATTTAAGGTTATAGTTGTATTTTAGGAGGGCTTCACTGTGAATTGATGTTATTGATAATTACCGACCTTTATCTGTATTGCCTGTACTACAAAAATGAAAGCAATTGATTTATAATAGACTTTGAAAGAAATGTTTTATCCAGTGCAATATATTCTAAAAAGGTAGTATGGATTCCGTCCGTCCGCGTTACTTTACACATCCTTTGCATTTTATTTGATTTTGATGCCTGCACAGGCACAGCTCAGAACGATGCCGGGAAGTTATGTAGAGTTTCAGAACTTTACAGAGCATGAGTAATCTCGATATGCATATTAATCATCATTCGAAGATCATTTTTAATGTGAATCAGTCTAACATCAGATTAATGCAATGACAAATCAAGATCATTTTAACATCGAGATGAATCAGTCTAAAATCAGATTAATGCAATGACAAGTAAAGATTATTTTAACAAAGAGGAATCAGTTTATTTTACTCTATTACTATATTAGCGCCGCTAGTATGCGCCGCGGCGTTAGCCGCTCGCGCGTAGTGCATTTGTACGTAAGGGGCGACTTTGTATAGGAGGCGACTTTGTATAGGAGGCGACTTTGTATAGGAGGCGACTTTGTATAGGAGGCGACTCGTCCTGACAATTAGGGGGCGACTTTGTAAGGAGGCGACCTTGTATAGGAGGCGAGTATGTAACGGGGGCGACCGGAAGGGGGGCGAGCCGACTAGTCCCCCGAAGAATCCCCCAAATAATAGAATCTAGAAAGCACTTCACATGAAGATTTGGCAACCCTTTTGCCATTCTTGTGTCAAAGGACACAATTACTGGATTTGGGGGAGCCTAATTCCCACATTATGGCCGCTAAAATTGTCCCCAAATCCCGCATGTAGTACGTTGGGCATGCGACGGTTAATACTTGCGTTTGAACGAGATAATATTATTACGTTCGAACGTGATAATTATTACGTTCGAACGTGATAATTATTACGTTAGAACGTGATAATTATTACGTTCGAACGTGATAATTATTACGTTCGAACGTGATAAGTATTACGTTCGAACGTGATAGTATTACGTTCGAACGTGATAAAAAATTGTTTTATCCATGTCCCTTCTGGGGCTTCGTAGATCGGGCAAAAAAAAAAAAAAAAAAAAAAAAAAAAAAAAAAAAAAAAAAAATCCGTTTTTTTTTCTTTGGAAAATGATCCCCCAAAACATATTTTGGGAATATAAATGAATACCAAAGCAACATATATCCATATTAATAAGCCCAAGGTAATCTTGTATGGGTATGCTTTCATTTAAAACTGATTACCTCTCCTTTTACAAAATTATTCGCGCCGATTTTGAGCTTAGTCCCATGTGTTTCTGAAAGGTTACGCCAAATTAATCACATGGGACTAAGCTCAAAATCGGCGTGAGTAATTTTGTAAAAGAAGAGGTAATCAGTTTGAAATGAAAGCATACCCGTACAAGATTACCTTGGGCTTATTAATATGGATATATGTTGCTTTGGTATTCATTTATACTCCCAAATTGTGTTTTTGGGGGATCATTTTCCAAAGAAAAAAAAAAACGATTTTTTTTTTTTTTTTTTTTTTTTTTTTTTTTTTTTTTTTTTTTTTTTTTTTTTTTTTTTTTTTTTTGCCGATCATCCGATCCCGATCATCGATCCGATTTCGAAGATCGATAAAATTTTGCCGATCCGATCAAACGATCCGATCATCAAGGTCAGTTACAGCACTATGTGTTTCTATCTTGATCTTGAAATCGAAATTTGTGAAAAGATCGTTTGTTTTTTTGTGTGTGCATAACTTAAACTCGTATGACTCACTGCACTTTTATTTCATTATCCCTCGATGGTCTGCTGGAGTGTTTTTGTCAAAATTTGAGCCATTTTGTAATTTGTGTAGGTATGTTACTTACAAAAAAATTAAATCGCAGAATTATTCAAGGAATCAAGCTCTTTTAGAGTTTTACTTTAGTCTTGGCCAAGTCGGCTTGCTTTAATCTTTATAGTTATTATACCATCAAACAGAGCTTGATAAGACCTTTCATTTGATGCCTCATTCATCCTAATAACCCCAGTAATAAGAAAGTTATGCCAATTTTAAACTCCCGGAAATCATGTATTTAATTCTTTTTAGTTTTGTTTTCTTTTGTTTTTAAAACAAAAGCTGTGAACGAAAGACTCTATTTCATTACAAAATGTATGTAACTTTCTTTAGAAAACCGCTAAATGCGCCGTCATTGTTGCATGACATCTCACATTCATCATTAAAAAAACATATGTCTTGTTCATAGATTTCGCTGAAATTTCACCAAAAGCTAATTCACATGTTAAACAATCAACTTACATACCTTTTTTCTCAATCTCAATGCAGGATCAGGGTACAGAACGGCACTAAACACAGCTCTTGTGAAACAGTGCAGCAAACAAAATTTTGGCGAAAACATACATAGTATAATTAACATAGCTAGCAAGTTCAGTATGAAATGAAAGATCACGATGTCATTATTCTCATCCAATAGAAATCATGAAAATATTATTTCCTGTCCATTTTCCGTAGCGATGCATCCTAAAACACAGCGTTCAACTGTTGATCGCTACAGTGTACGAATGGCCGGTATGCTTATCTCCTGCACAATAGTGTATATTGCGTGTAAAGGGTCCAGCTGACTGCACCATGTACTTTAGAAGATGTGGGGCACCGTAAAATTTGCACTTGTGTTCGGTAAAAATAAATCGACTCAAGTGGAACTTCACACGAACAGCTAGCTACCGGTGACTTGCGAGTGGAGAGAGTACCATACTCCTGCGCGCCACTCTAAGTCACTCTAACACCCATGTCTAATCTCACCAAATAAACCAACTGTGGATAGGAGGAGGGTAGAATTAAACACAATTTGAAAATTACATTGAGCCTTCTGATGTCAAAAGTACTTTTAATTCCTATTTCAGAATATCTGATCTTTAGAAATAGCAATGGATGCTTGAAAAGCTGTACTGCCCTCTAAATACAAAAGTAGACCAGTTGTTCACATGTTTAGGCTTCTGCCCAGTCAACTTCCCAAATACCTCCTGAAACTGCAGTTATGATACAATGGAAGCCAGGAAGGATTACACAATTTGTGTCTGTGTCTGTGCGTGACTGTATGAATAGACGGCATTTCAATAGATATTGTCCAGTCAATAGCTTTTGTATTGCATCCCAATGTATAACAAGGCATGTAGGTCAATTTGTGACTCTAAAGAATTCTTTACAGCTTTGAACTACATAGAAGATTAACACCATGAAGGCATGATATAATTGTTTGTTGAACAGATCCACACATAGGACCATACAGACATAACATAGCATCAAATTGACCAATGGTGTGAAAAACATCTAGTTTGAGGCTAGGATGACAGGGGATTTCCCTAGTGTATTCTTGAACAATGAGGGCAGCTTTGAATTACATGTATTTTACATGGCAAAGGAGTAAGGGGTTACTGCAGCATATGCAGTTAACCCCTTGACTTGTACATGTAGGGGTGCCTGCATGCCATATACCAGTTACATAGCTTGACTGAGTGGATGTATGGTGACTCCCACTCCCAGTATAAATTCATCTCACAAACACGTGAAAGAGGCTGGCCACATCTAAATAATAATAATAATAATAATAGTCGTTTCTTATATAGCGCAATCTTACAATTAACTCTCAGTGCGCATAAATGAAAGAGAGAGAGAAATAGAAGCGTATTTGAGCAAGATAAAATAATAGAAACTTACAATTCATTAACAAACAAAAAAGCCTTTAAATTGGCTCGAAATTGATGCTCCGGGCCAAATTAATATACTTGAAGCAGAACTCTCGCTTCTGATGTCACAACTCTAACAAAATATCATAGAGCTATTTCTGTAACCTATACTATGAATTGTGATGTGCAACTGCAAGAATGTGATGATATCATCATCAATTCATATGTAGATGAATTAATTGAAACCTACATAAAATGTGACAATCATGCTAATTGCAAAAGATATGACTAAATCATCAATGTAGATCCCCTGTACAGTATAATTTTTAAGAACCGAATAACATTTTGAGATTGGGATATGTGGTACTCCTAGACCTAGAAGATCTAACCCCTTTCTTTTTGTTTGAAAATATAAGTATGATTTCTTTTCTATTCAACATACCGTATTTGTCGGTGTATTAACCGCTCCGGTGTATTAACCGCACCCCCTAAAAAAAAAAAAAAGTGCGGTTAATACGGTATTAACCGCACCCTTTTTTTGGGGTTGAAAAAAGGTGCGGTTAATACACCGACAAATACGGTAAAGAGAGTGATTCATCAAAATCAATTTAAAAGTTAATTTTTGCCAAACATGTTTAGGTTTTAAAATAACATTTTATATTTGTGTATTCACTAATGATATATGATAGCAAATTTGTGTTGTCTTCAAGAATAAAATTGAAATGTCACTTTCTTGGGTGATAATAGTTCTTCTTTTCTTTGTCATTTTGTTCAAGATTTATTTGTGTTATTCTTTCTTACAATCCATAACTGAACAAATGCTGTTCTTCTATTCTGCACTATCACAGGGTTACTTCTGGGCAGTCGGACATCTATCCAAGCAACATGTAGATTGAAATCATCAGCTGCAACGACAGGAACCAGACAGAACACATCATCATTGCAACCTGCATCCAACAGTCTTCTCCAGACATGCGAAACATATCAACTGCAGAAGAGATACACCAGCTGGTTCAATACATGTGAGAGTCATATTCATACTCTGTCTTACATATGTGTCTAACACTTTATGCAGTGCTACCTAGTCTCCCTGACTCTGCTGGACGCTCCCTGAGATCATTCCAGTCCCTGACAAACAAGTTTGAAAATCGCCCTGATTGTTGCATGTATTTCATAACTATCTCCCTGATGGCTGTATGAAATCTAAAATTTGAATTAGACATGTGAATATTGGCAGTTCTTTTTCTTCTGCACTGAAAAAAATTGTTGAATTATTAATATCAGAAAGTTATTTGATTTTTCATAGATCTATGTTCTTTGATTGAACTGATAGAACGGGTACAAAATATAAAATACATAATGCATTGTTGGTTAGAATCATGAACGAGGAGAGATCATGAAATCCTGCTACACAATGCTCGTTGAAATTCAAGGAGATTTCCTGAAAAGCATCATGTTGGTGGAACTGGTTACACAATATTGGGATATTTTTTAGTTTAGACACCTTCATCAAGTGGTGAGAGAATGACTTGTCTTTATACGGCAATCTCAAAATTGTCACCCGAGGACACTAAAAATTAGCTTCAGGTCACCAAACTCATTGATGCTTAATTCCCCTGGCCCAAAAGGGCATTTCATTATAACAGAATAGTTAATGTTTATATTTAGTTTTGGGCCACTCAAATTTGATAAATCTTGTTTTTACTTGCCTGACAGGGCCACAAGGAAAAAAGTTTAATTTCTAGCATTGCTTTATGCACTTGTTTTCTGGATACAGTAACCGCTGATCAGTTATGGAAGGGGATGCTGGCAACGACTGGGAAGGCGGCTCGCAAAGCAAGGGGCAAGAGACCAGCAAGAAGAATGCGGAAGGATCTCAACAGGGGACAGCTCATTGGAGAAGGTAAGGAGGCTTGGACTATTTGGGCCCCTGTAAAAGAGTTTTGAACAATGTTAAAACTACAAAATACTGTAAACTGTAGTTTCAAATGGAAGCTATGGTAAGACTTGGCTTTTGGTCAAATAAATAATAAATAGTACAGTAAACAGTTTTTAGCTCTTTTTCTTTTCATGTGCATGTATTTTTAAATCTACAGTCATTACAGTCATAACAAATAAACAAGTGTGATACAACTAAGCCTAGATACAACAGAAAAATTATACAATTTGGATATTTCAAGTGGAATAAGAAGAGTATGGTTTTGATATTTGCGATAACAGTACTGTGGTAAGTGAACAAAAGCTAAATGTAATGATATCTAATTAATTTGTGAATGCTCTTATCATGGATGTGGTATGGCAAGATTGGTAGAGCGCGCGCTTTCCGATCATGAGATCCCGAGTTCGAACCCTGCCCACTGCCTTTGTCCTTCAGCAAGATAATTCATCCACAATTGCTGCTCTCTACCCAGGTGTATAAATGGGGACCCGGTAGGAGGTGAAAGCCTAGATATGTGAAGGATCTTCTCAATGCCCTTGAGCCACTTGGAAGGAATGCTCCCCAGGGAGTGGAGATGGTGCACACAATGTGTGCTGGTTTGCATTGTATCCTATGACCGGGGGTAATATTATCATTGTAATGCGCTTAGAGATGATTATCAATCATATTAGGCGCTATATAAACCGAGTATATTATTATTATTATCATCTACGTATATGATCTGATTATTACAGGACGAGCAAGGATAGCATGGCCAGGTCTGAATGCGCCAGTGGTCCAGGGTAAGGAGGTGCTGGCCATCCAGCGTAAGCAGCCGGATCCGGAGCGGGAAGAGCAGCTGCGCCTGATGAGAGAACAGTGGGACAAGAAGCGCAAGCGCACGGTGCCACCAGACGAGAGAGGCTGGACATCCAAGAGCTGGGGTGGCAGGAAATTAGGCCCACCTGATCCTATTCCTGGAGGTATGTAAATTACAAGTTAATGAACATCTTACTTTACCTAGCTCAGGGGCTGGAACCCTTAAGATCTGGGAATGAAGGAAAGTATGTCGCCCTCTTATTTTACATACATGTATATCTTGAAGAGTTCTGATCATTGTAACCTGGGGAGTAAGGAACCTGTGGGACCCTTGTAGGTTTGAGATGTCTTACTTATATTATTTATCTGGAGGAGTTTACAAACATTGCAACATGTTTAGGTAGTTGTTTGAATAGTTTGAATCTCTAAGTGCTTTATTACCTCGGCTATAGAATGCAATGCCAGCCCACCAGCCCGCAAACATTGTGTACACCATATCTTCACTCCCTGAGGAGCATTCCTTCCAAGCAGCACAACCCCAATCTCTAGCTCAGACAATTCACCTATCATTCATTATTTCTTTTTTAATTTTAGAGAAGTTTGAGGGCTTTGATTCACGAGTGATCCATGTGAGGAGGGTGTTCAACATGACAGGATCAGTGGGTAGGAAGCGGTCCATGTCCGCACTCGTCGTCGTTGGCAACGGAAATGGAGCATTAGGTAAGTGCTACAGTGTTTGACCCTTTTCAGTACAGAATATGGTTTAAATTATTGATTTATTTCTGCATGATAGGTATTTAATGCAGCATTTGTTTATATAGGGTACAAAACTATGATAATTTGCATGAATTCTTCTGGTTGAGTATAACAACAAAAAGCATGGGAGTTATACGAGTTTTGGGGGAAAATGTGTATGAATCGAAATGTTGTAAATATTCCTATTAAAGTGTTTCTATTTTTTCATGAGGCGTAGTGATTATTAGTACTGTTCTTTTTATTCCATTATCCTTAAGATTTTAACTGGGATTAAGATTGTGATTGCTATTAATGTGCGGCATTGTGTGCACATGAGCAGTAAGTAAGTCCATAGAGCACCAGAGTAGTGATGTCACACCCTTTTGTTATAATATAGTAATGGTTCTAAACAATTTTTCCTTTGATTCTGGCATTTGGTAGTGTCTTGGAGCTGAACGATTCTCTTCTTAGCAACCACTAGGTCACACATTTCTGGCTTGCCTGACTTTATTTAGAACCATTTACCCATGTGGCATGACACTATAGCAGCGATATGCTACACTTGTTATAGGGTCATGGATTAAAGATTAAAAAACAGGCAATCTTACTATGCGGATAGTTGTTTAGCATGATTTCCCCTTTTCTTTGCGGCAGGTTACGCGTTGGGCAAGGCACCGGATGTAATGTCTGCTCTTAGAAAAGCAAAGAACAAGGCAGCCACAAACCTGCATTACATTGAACGCTATGACAGTCACACAGGTAAGAATAGACTTTCCTTTGCTTTTATACCTACCCTAATGGGGGGCTGGACATCAGCAATAGCTGCTGCCTGTGGCCATCAAGAGTATGCTGGTATCCTTCCCCCTGGATAATTGCTTTATGAACACAAAACAACAAAGGAGTAAATCCAAGCTTTAAAATGGTGTAGCATCTAAGCTTGTGCTATACATTTTCTATCATTTGTACAGCTCTTATAATTATTCATATTTGTGGCAGAAGGAGAAGTAGCACTGCCAGTCTCTTTTTTTTAATTAGTAAAAACATTTATAATTTTCATATGTCCTATATTATGAATCAATTTTACTACTGGAGTCAAATTTCTACAAGTATGTTTAATTTGTTTTTATTTCTGTCATTTACAGTTTACCATGACATTGAAAGCAAATTTGAAGTTACGAGGATACGAATGACGAAGCAAAACAAAGGTGAGATATTGACATATCCACTACTTTAAAATGTACCACCCCCCAAGAATAACATTCTTATAAATGAAAGGTAGCATTTTTAGTAGTCCATTCCACTAACAAGTTTATAATTGGAAAATGTATCTCCATACTAAAGCATGATGTGTTCGTGAGTCTGAGGACGAAGACTACCTTTTGTCTAGGACGAACGCATCGTACATGATTCTATTGTCTCCAAACGCACATGTGAATGGAATTGGCGCACTCGCAAATGCTAGGCGCATACAGAACCATGAGGCCATATTAGTTCCGTAAGTGGTGGTAATCAATTGTATTGTTCATTAATTACACAACCCTTTGCAAAGTGTTGAGCATATATTAAATACCACACAGCGGTACCAACACATAAAAATGTGTTGTTCTTTGCCTGGTGATACAAGAATGTGTAGAAGGAAAATTGTTTTTAGGTACATTTATTCAAGCCTAATTATCTGACCCTGTAAACCAACTAGGGCCTTGCACATTAAACTAGAGCCTCTGGATTGGCTATGGCCTGAGATGCAACCATGTGATCAAGGGTATTGCCTTGCAGTCATCAAGGATATGTGTGCACAGAATTGAAGCATACTCATATAAATCATTTAAACGAGTAGGAGAGAGTAAATTTTAGGTGTGTTACTTATATTTGTGCTAGAGAGACTGCTAGTTCCAGAATGAACAACTCAGGCAGTGTATGTATGAAGTGGCAGTTATTGACATGTGGTTAAATCAATAGATATGTAGTATCCAGTGAGTGATGAGTGATGAGTTGTGGTCTTATCTACTCGGCTGTATGGCACTTGTGCCAGTACGTCATGTCATAGTCTTGATCCGGGACACTACGAGAACTGTGGCTAATCTAATCCCATTTATGTTCAGTACAATCATATGGCATGGTTAAAGCCACCTGGTGGTAGGTTCTCAGGGTTTCTCGGGTATGGCATAGTCAGCGCTCGAAATTAACTTTTTTTGCTGGTGGCCCGGTCGGGCCAGTAAAATTAGTATTTTTCCAATTTTGGTGGCCCGAAACCAAAATCTACTGGCCCGAAGAAAATAAAGAAAAACAAGAAAAAAGGAGAAAATTCATAGCACATTCAAAACTGTGGAAAAGTGGGAAATTCACTGTTATTATACAAATTTGACCTCAACATTCGGTGTAAATGTCATGTGAAAATCTCAGACAAATAACATGTTTTTAAATTGTGGTATTTTAAGCTAATAATTTGAAGTCAAAAAGCCCAATTCTTTGTAAACATCGGCTGCAAACTTGACAAGTCACCATCATACTGCACTGTATCCGATTTCGAATACGGCGAACATAATTTGTTGAGTTTGACATGCATGACAAATGTGATTGATAAAGGAAATTTGTACTTATATATCAGTCTTTTAATCTCACAATTCCGTAGAATATTGTTTTGAAACCTGTCCTGAATGACACATTTTTCAAATTGTGTTGCTATATTTGTAAAACAGTTAGTCAAACATTTATAAATTCTTCGTAAACTTACGGACACAGACAAGACGAAACCCGACAAGACGTAGACACAACATGAACATGGGCGGGGCTATGTTGAATTTTACATGCGAACCAAATTTGATCGATTATTAAAATATCCTCTCACATTTCAGACTTTAAACCTCACTTTTCGATGGATTATTGTTTATAAACCTCACAAAAATTAAATATTTTCAAATTGTGGGTTTCTGTTGTTGACATTTTGGTGTCAAACATTGATCGTAAACATTCTCGATCTCACTGCCGAAGCACATATTCCATATATGGAAATTGGAATGCTCCATTCACAAAACGGGGGTGTGGGAATAAACAGAATAGAAAACAACACAAATTAAACTTTTACAAATCGGACATTTCTCTAAATTTATTTCCGCAAGTACTATAGCAAATATTATTCTTGATACTTCCTATCATTTATTCAAGTTTTATATACAAACTGAACTGATAACAGAATTAATTTGATACCCTTCTACCTATCCCAAGTGGAACATGCTGTATGGGGGCGGGGCAGAAACAATGCTAATTATAATAATTTGCGTCTTTTCTGAGCTAGCTGTCTGCAGAAGAAGAAAAAATCGCACAAAACTGATCATTATTGAGCTCTCTTTCCTTTCTTTTTAAACCACAAATCAAGTATTTTCTGTGAGGTATCAAATTTGCAATAAGTACCATAATATTGTGCTCAATTGTTTCAAACATTTGGAGGCCCGATCGGGCCAGCAAACATTGGAAATATGAGTTTTTTACTGGCCCGACAGCAATTTTTGGTGGCCCCGGGCCATCGGGCCTGTGCTAATTTCGAGCGTTGGCATAGTGTATATGAGCATCATTGTTGTAATTTTCTGTGACATATATGGGTTCAAGGAGACCCACTCTACACATCAAGGATCTGCATGCATGGGTCTACAGCTCAACCAAATCAGAATCCCATTCATCTTAATACATCAATTACCACTGTTAGAACCACCTCAGGGGCTAATATGCTTTAATAATAGTCATGTTGTGACTTTTTTGGGGCAGGCTATGGTTTGAGATGTCACCGTGTGATCAAGGAGATCTGTCGTCTGGCAGGCATCAAGGATCTGTATGCACGGGTGTATGGCTCAACCAACCCCATCAATCTCACCAAGGCTGTCATCAATGGCTTAGTAGATCAGGTATTCACTTGTGCATTACCCTCCTTTAAAGATATAATTTAATACTCGTTGTAGCTAGTAAGGTTGCAGAAAACATACTGTACAGTCTAGAAGATGAAGAAATATGTGACCAGCTTTAGCAAAACCCTGCATTTGTCGGTAAAAATCAAAATGTAGATTTTCATATCATTAGATAGGCCTCACCACAAACTTTCATTTGATGTTTTGTTCTAACAAATTGGTCAATGATTGGCTCAGATATGATTGTTTCAATTTTACAGTCTTGTCTTTTACACACAATATGTGAGCTTAAAATGCCCATTTCTTCAAAACATGAATTACCGCCAAGTGCAGGGTTTTGCTATAGCCTGTCACATATATTGACATATCAATTGAAAGGCTCATATTTGCATGTTCCAATCTAAGCGTTTGTCAATATAAAAAATTAAAGCTGAATTCTTGACTAAACTTAATAGTACGTACCCTACAGTCGGCCTCAAGAAAGATTCTCTTACGGCACTTTGAGAAGGACAAATCAATATTGAAATAAAAATTTCACTAATATGCGAGCCAGTGTTGTATCCGAGTCCACCCAATCCGAGTCCGAGTCCAGACCATCCAAGTCCGAGTCCGAGTCCAAACAAAAATAATTTAATTTTTACATTTATTCCTTTTCTTTACCAAAGGCAATTGATCTATCACTCAATCAAGTGATTAAAGGGATAGTTGAGTTTTGGTATAGAGGGCGCTACACATAATAATTTTTTTGTGAGATAATGAAAAACTGAGTGTCAAATTTGAAAGAGCATAATATTTTAATGACAGAATAAACTTTATTTGATCAAAATCGGTTCAGAAACGGCTGAAATATCCATAAACGTAACCATTTGTAATAAATGTGGGGCCCCACAATTATTCAATAATTTTGAACCAACTTTAAATTTTTTTTAATTGCTTAGTTGTTGATTATCTCTCTAATCTAATCACTATTTTTACAAACCATCACATGCACAATATTTTATTTTAAATGGTTGAAACTAATAAGTTTTTAGAGAGCGCCCTCTTGAGTTTGAATGGCTCTTTTTAATGATAACAGGCTTTTTACTTAGTCATTTGAAATTTGTATTCATTTCGAGCATGGTGGAGTTATAACTATTAGTTTGTAATGTAATGGTGCAGGTTTTGGTTACTAAAATTCGGTTTGACCAAAACTGTACTCTCTTTTACCAGAACTCAACTATCCCTTTAAAAGGATTCACTTCATACAGACAAACATGCAGTCAAACATTGACCGACCTCGAGCTGAACTCGGCCTGAGTCGTCGAGTCCGCGACCTTCGAGTCCGAGTCCGAGGCTGGGGGCCTCGAGTCATCCAAGAGGGGATCATTCTCATTTAGAAGTCACAAATCAGTGTACTTTCAGTAAAACTAATAGGCCTCAATTATCTACAAAAAATCATAAATGTAAGCACGTCTTTTGTTTGTAAAATATTCTCATGACAGTTGCCAATGCTTGTGAACTTTGTTCCTTGGAACGCAGGAGACACTCCAGTCACTGCAGTCAGAAAGAGGCTGCAAACAACAGAGATACCATGTGAAAGGCTAGACAATTTTGACAATTGGCATTACCCATTGTTTTGCAATCTCTGATTCATCACATGGATGAGACTAACATGTAACAGATAGAATGGGGCTTCACCTAGAAGAGATAATACATTGGAGGTGGGGGAGATTGTTTATCTGTTGTATTTTTAATGTGTGATATTGTAAATCAATATTTCCACTTGAACTCGCTATACTCTTAAATGTATGCATCTTTGCACACAGGAGATATGTCAGCAGATCAGACAGGAAGAAATATAGCCAAAAGCAAGATTGTGACTTTTGTATAATAAGTAATTCATTTTACAATTCTTCATTTTTAGCTCATCCGGCCCGAAGGGCCCGATGAGCTTATGCCATGGCGTCCGTCGTCCGTCCTTCCGTCCATCCGTCCACAGTTTTCAAAATGCTTCTTCATTACTTTTCAACCGATTTTGATTCTGATTGTTTCATAAGGCTAGGAGGGGGATTTAAAACTTCTACACAGAATCGTGAAATTCATTATCTATGGTAATTTATGCAAATTTATTCGAAATCACAAAAAATGCTTCTTCTTCATTTCTCGACTGATTTTGATTTGGTTTGCTTTATCTGGTAGAGCTAACTTTGGTACACTAAACTTCTACACAGAATTTTGAATTTTTTCTCCATTAATTAATTATGGTAATTTTTTATTTATTTATTTATTTATTTATTTATTTATTTATTTATTTTATTTTATTTTTTTTTAATTTTTATTTATTATTTTTTATGTTTTTATTTTTTTTTTTCATTTTTTTCCCCCCCCATATCCCTTCTGGGGCATCAAATTTATATTTTTTTCCACTCTAATTTTTTTAATTATTTTTTTTTATGTCCCTTCCAGGGCATCAAATTTTTATTTTTTGACCAGTTGAAAAGTGTACCACATGAAATTTGTGATATTTGATGTTGCGAGATGCCGGATGAGCGCTACGTCATTGACGTTCTGGTCATTTGATATTGCCAATACTCATGAACTCTGTACTCCTTTGCACACAGGAGACGCATCAGCAGATCGCAGACAGGAAGGGGCTTCATGTGGTAGAGATGAGGCCTGAGCAGGGATGCCTGCCCATCGTGGTTGCTTCACCCAAGGCCGGGGAAACCAGAGAAGACGTGGACGAAGAACCCTGGGACAAAGAGCTCCCTCTGGAATGGAAGGAGGAGAAGGCCAGGAAGAGGGAGAGCTCATTCGTTCGTGAAGGAACCATGATTTTCTAGTCTAAAGACTGCTGCAATATATTGTTGTAACAGCAGTCGATATGACACTGTTGCAAAGTTGAAGGGGGCATTCTATTTTTGCCTCGTCATTCTTTTTGGACATGTTTTCCTCCATACATACAAGTACATAGTAGTGCTTTTGTTTATCACTCAAATTCATGTGATCACAATACACTAGACGGACAAACTTCAATCAAGTTCAATTTTTGACATGTTTTGTCATTTCGCCTTTGATGAAGATTCTGCAAGGATTTTAACAGGCCCTACTTTTCTTGAACTTTATAGAGAAGCTAATGATCTTATTACATTTTGGGCCATGTGGCCATATGTTCCATGTTCAAAGGTTATGTCACAGGGTTGTATATGTGCAAATAACATTTTAAACCATTTGGCAACAGCATCTTAGTACTTATTTAGTACTTAGTACAGTTTTTGCTTTAGGATTAGTTGATCTGAGCCCTGTAGCATAAAGATTCATGATTTATTGTATGATTAATTGATCACGCCATTAATTGTGAACCTTTATGTTATGGGCCCCTAGAACTAGAGTTCGGAATCCTGAGGTTAATGCTCATAGATCATCAATCGTACTAATGATACTTGTGTGGCAGATTAGCATAAAACTTGGAACATGTGTAGCAATGGAGGAGTGGATGATCTGATTTATAGGTAAAGGGGTCGCTATGACAATTTTCAAAGCTCATGACATGACAATACATAAGTGGAGGCATTAATTTTTGACCTTGCACAGCAGAATTGCTCGTCCCCAGTGTCATCGAAATGTCATCGGTTATCCTGCTACCTATTACTGTAAAATTTACACTGGAATAAATGTAGGTAGCCTAATATGGGACATGTATTAAAAAGCACTTAAAAGTGATCCATTATTTTCATTATTTTTTCTTTTCAAAAGCAATATTTGTAAAACCTCATTATTCAACAAATAATGTCATCTTGTCATCTGAGCGCGTACAAACAAAAGCGGGTTATGTAACCGCTGTTGTTGAATCTGCTGCTATGTCAGTGGTTATGTAACTGCTTTTGTTAGTGCAGGCTCAAATGATGTTCCATATAGTACAGTGGAAAAACATGACAGCCTCCAGTCAAAACAGATGATAGTGGTTTATTATGCCTCCGCCAACGAAGTGGCCGGAGGCATTATGTTTGCGGGTTGTCCGTACGTACGTCCGTCCCGTTTTCGTTCTCGCAATATCTCAAGAACCGGTTGACGGATCAATTTCAAACTTGGTATGAGTGTACATATTGGGGTGACAATTTTTTTCAAAAGCAATTTTTTCTTTTCAAAAGCAATATTTGAAATCTCAATCATATACCAATATAATCGGGAGATTGTTCTGAATGTTGTGGGAATGTTTCATGTAAAAGAATATTGTTTACCTTGTGAAAAAAATGAAGCATTTATGTCAGATTTTTTCACCTACTGCCCATTGATTTTTACTACAATCCAAATCGGAAAGCGTTCCGGAATGCTTTGCAATCTAATCATACATATCTCCCTAATTGCAAGAGAATTGTGAAAGATCCAAGTGATGTTGGTTGAATTTGAAAGTCAATGGATCACTTTAAAGCATTTTTCTAGATTAATATTTGTCGAATAATGAGGTTTTACAAATGATACCCTGGCAAACTTCTCTTCTCACTATTACCTAGCTGAATGTGAGGTATAATCAGGACATTTTAGGCAAACTCAGTCAAGACAATGTGACATTACAGTCTGCCTGGCAAATATTTGATACATGAAATAATACTATTTTAATGTCCAAAATGTTAATATATGATATACCATGTATATACTTATTGATTAGATATTTAGCCAAGTTTTTGTAGACAAATGAAATCCCCCAGCAAGTAAAACAAATGATATTGTTTACACTCCATGAACTCAATAGTTAGTTTGCACTGACATCATGGTCGCACAAAAGAGGGTGGCAAAATTGAAATGTTATTTGGGTTCTTATTACATGTACAGTACTTGACAATTTTTGCCTGGAAAAATTCAACAATCACTCCTCTCATTCTCTTTCTTATTCAGAACACAACTTATTCCTCTAGGGTTTTCTACCCCTTAAATCAGGCACAGCAGGGCTCCTGTTGAATTCGTTTTGCTTGTGGCCCTTAGTGAAATTTGATAGCTCCTAAATAACATTTCATTAGTAAACTATCTACCATATCCTACTGAGTTACTCCCTCTTTTAATCAAACTGCTATGGATGAGGCTTGAAAGGAAAATATACAAGATTTTCTAATTTGTCAATTTTAAGATCCGTTTGCCTGATCAGGCCACTAAAATTGGACTTCTATGAATTTTTACTGCCCAACATTAATGTAATTGCCCATTGGGCAAATGTGGTACCCTGGGTACAGTTTGGTTTTGAGAAATCACCAAATGGTTCAATCTCCATACAAAGTTATAAACTATTACTACCATCAGATGTACTTTATTATATTCATTTTTAAGGAGTATGGAATTATGTGTATTTTGCAGTCAAGTTTGAATACATTATGATGAACGGTCCTGTAGGAAATAAAAAAAAACACTTGCTCTCTTTCCAAATGTATGAAATAAGTAGTGATAGATAAAATCAATGTTTGCGATGTGTATTACATTTATTCATGATAATCATTGCTATGACACGTTTATAAAAAGGAACTATAAATAAAATCATAACGATGTGCAACAACAACAAAAATTGTACATGTATGTATGCCGTTTCATACCAATTGGATTATATGTGACCGGCTATAGCAAAACCTGGCATTTGTTGGTAAAAATAAAAATGTATATTTTCATACCATTAGAAAGGACTCATCACAAGCTTTCATTTCATGCTTTGTTCTAACAAATTGGTCAATAGTTCGGAAGATATGATTGTTTCACTTTTACAATCATAAATCTTTTACACACATTATGTGAACTTGAAATGCAAAGTGCAGGGTTTTGCTATAGCCGGTCACATATGCTCCCTTGAACTGAGCCTGGAAGGCTGGAATTTACATAGGTTTATGTAAACGATGGTTTAAACCATGGTCTACATCTATGGAGTGCCATATGTAATCTGATGGAGGAAGAATGTACACTTTTTACTTGTTAAAGGAAAACGCAATGCTGTAATTTTCACTTACTCTAGTAAAAAAATTCCTCCTGTCATCTGAGCGCGTACAAACATAAGCGGGTTATGTACCCGCTGTTGTTGAATCTGCTGCTATGTCAGTGGTTATGTAACTGCTTTTGTTAGTGCAGGCTCAAATGATGTTTCATATAGTACAGTGGAAAAACATGACGGCCTACAGTCAACTATTAATGATACCCTTCGAAGGGGAAATATACTACTAGATGTGACAGGAATTATGCAAATTTATGTGTTTTCCCCTTTTTACTTTTCTACAAGCAGCACTTCATAGGGGTAGACCATGGTTTATAAACCTCCAGCTATCGAGTTGAAAACAACTGTGCAAGGTTCTTTTCTACTTTAATATTGTTGTAAATGCTGGAATTTTTGCTTACTGTTACTGATAAGTGCATAACTCCTGTCACTTCTAGTTCTAGTAGTATGGGATTCACTAATAATGAAAATATTCAATGCTTTATGAAACTACTATCAACTGTTTTGACCGACCACTGAAGGCTGCCATGTTTTCCCAACGGGTCCGCATGAAACGACTGCAATAACTGCTGTTGTTGAATCTGCTGCTATGTCAGTGGTTATGTAATCCACTTTTGTTAGTGCAAGGTCAGATGACATTTTATATAGTACAGTTGGAAAACATGGCAGCCTCCAGTGTTCAGTCAAAACAGATAGTGGTTTCAAAAACATGATTATTTCCATTATTACTGATATCCAAGAAGAAATATAAAACTAGAAATGATGGGAATTATTAACAGAAAGCAATTATTAACAGTAAGCAAAAACAGGAAGCAAAAGATATCCAATGACAACCATCTGCCACTTTGAACATAAATGCAAATAGTAAAGTCTATAAAGCCTACCCATAATTGTATAAATCAGTTTCTATTTAGTGTCATTTGGGTAATAATAACAAACAGTATAACAAATTTGCAGATTAAATGGATCTAGTAACATTATCCAAATCCACATAACTTAATAAGAACCCCAGTAGTTCTTCCATACTTTGTTGCATCCATCTACCAATAGAAGCATGGAACCAATTTTTGTTTTTCAAATTTCCCTTTTGTTCAAAAAATATTTACGATTGAGGTGTTCTAATTTTTAACTATCCACTGGATAGTTATAACTGTGTACAAAGTAAGTGCAATGAGTTAGCGAATATCACTTTGCATTTTCGCTCATTACTCGGCCATGGATATAACATTAATTTAACATGAAATTTTAAGACATCACTTTGATATCCGATCACAAAAGTGAAAATGTATAAATCTATCATTTATAAAAAAAATTAAAAAATTACACTTTTTGCATGTGTCAGCAAAGTTACTAGATTCCTTTAATGCACATGTCCTATCACTTCTTGAGGCATTCATCTGTGCTGTCAAAGTAGTTCTCATAAAACATATGTAATGACAAGTCTGCTTGAAACAATTCACTTCTACAACACTTTCAAATAACTCTTTATTGCACTCTTTGCTACAATTGTCTTGAACAGGAAGGACTAGAGTAAACAATGT